>WSXT02210485.1:0-17817 GCA_011762715.2 Neuroterus valhalla
TTTCTCCCAGGTGGACCCTACGGTGGTTTCAAAATCAATGTTTTATGTATGTATTCTTGTGTATTCATTTTTTAAGGAGACGGCGTCGCAGGAGGTGGAACAGTTTGTTTTCCTAGGTTTCCTTTTTCGAAGGCATGGAGAATTTGATGACCATAAAACTGCCGTACAAACTTAAAAGATACATAAGTGACATTGTCGCTTAGGCCGACTGTTTACATTGCTAGGCATGGAAGAATGACCCTTAACCGCAATGTCACTTATGTATATTTTTAGTTTGTACGGCAAGAAAAGGAGACAGTAAGGAGGGCAAATATGGTGATAGAAATTTGTAGGGGGTCGGGAAAAGGTTGTTTGCAGATGACATTGAAAGGAGGATGAAGCTGTTTGACTCGCTTCTGATGAGCGTTCTACTGTATGGAGTAGATGCACAAGTGGTATAAGGTTTTCGAAAAAGTATACAATTTTATTGGTAGGCGATGTTTTATTTCTGTATGTAGGTGAACTTCCGTCATTTTCAGGACACATTACATCTACGTCATACGAAATCCGACTTTTGATTGATCATTCTCGGAATTTATTGAGATATTATCGCAATAACCTAGAGATTTATAAATTCAAGCAACGCCACATACCCTTCCCAATAACCGAGGAAATCCTGTAAAAGTCCCAGGTCATCGCAGTATGAAAAAAAAGAGTCCAACCAATATTCCTTGCTTGGAATTTTGTTTATAATTTTGATGCGAAGACAAATGAACGTATCCTTTTCGGCAAATTTATATAAACGTGGCCTTCCGGTGGAAAATCTGGGGGTGTGTTCCTATGATTATGATCATGCGCTTTGACATCGTAGAGATCGAAATTTCGAGCTGTATAACGTTCGCTTTCTCCTATACGTATATAGGCTTTCGTTGGAATATGAATTATTTGATCATCTAATACAGGAGTGTGTAGTGTAAACGCCCAATACATTCTGTTATCTGCCGTTACTATATGAACGAAAAAGATTTTAGATTCATGTTCGCAAGACATCAGCAAGTGGGGTACAGATGGCTGATCCTCAACTGTTTTGATTTCGAGTTCGATGGCTCGTCGTTCACCGAATTCCATTCGAATATGGTTCTCAGGAAGTTCTGCTGGAAATCCAGTTGCACCTAAATCGTAAGAAAGAAACAGATTCAAGAATATTTTCCGTACTCGTAATAGTCTAGTGAGTTAATGTTTTTCCCCTGGTTTAAGAGATTGTAAAATACTCTCGCGTGATCTACAGGTATCCATAAGTTCAGAGGCTTCGTGATCCAGAAGATGAATGTATTATGCTGAAATATCTTGAAATAGTTCAAGAGTATATAATAATATGTCTTTCTGGCTCACTTTTGTTCTTATTCCGTTCAAACAATGTTGTTTTATCAATTATTTTGAAGCTGGGGCTCTAAATCCCTGCCGAAGAGCCAGACAGAGGTTTCCCCAGATATTTGAACAATATTCCAAAATTTCAATATAATATTCACATTCCTCAGATAATAAGGCTGCCGAATATGAACCATGTGATTGGTCACTTAAAAGACTTCTACATGCCCTTAATTAGGTAGAGCGCAGTGGTGAGGACTGAGTATCTACTTCTATCTAGTTGCTGTTACTTATTACTATTTTTTGGTAAAGATCGTGTTAACCAAGTTACTTTTATAAAAGAATGACAATTTGGTTCCCACAAGTCTTTTCATGAGAATCGATCAATTTCATTTCTTTACCAACTATCATCCAATTTTTACCTCTGTTATTGTGGCGGAACCCACTGCAAACGATTGTTGCCATAGCAAAGAAAAGTGAGTATCCTTTTTTTCTGGTTATTTTTTTTTACGTAATGTTTTAATTTCAAAAAATTAGTTTAACTTGCAACGAACAAGATGGATTCTCAGTTTGGAGAGATAAATTCCTAACCAAGCAGATAATTTTCTCGTAAGAGTATATGGATTCCTAATACAAATGTGGTAGTTGTACTTTCAACACCAAAAAAATTAATCTTGTATCAGAGAGTTGACTTCCTTGGTAAAAAAGATAAATTTTCAACGAAACGATTGCATTGTCGACGTCAAGATATGCACTGTCAACAAAAAATGTTGATCCTAAGATGAAATATTCGATGACAAAAAATTTGAATCTGGAGCGAAAAAAATGGATTTGCTACAAAAAAGTTGAATTAAGAACAAAATGCATACATATTTGTCAAGGTAGTTCGTCCATCAACAAAGTGGAAATAAAAAGAGATGAAGTGAAGCTTTAAACATGATAGGTGAATCCTCAACCAAAGCAAGTTAATTTCCAACTAAGCAAGAAGAACTCCTCAAACCAAAGAATACAATCTTCCTAAAAGACAGTAGATTTTTCGACCGAAAATCAGTGCTTTGACTGGAAAGATGAATATTTAACAATATGGCTGAATTTCCACTCAAAGTAGAGAGTTTTATGGTGAAATAATATTGTTTTTTAGTCGATAAATTTCAATATTCATAAGTTACAAGAAATTTAACTAGTTACCAACTCGCTACTAATTTACGAAAGTAACTTTGTAACATCTTTGTTACCAAGAAAAAGTAGTTACAGTAACTGTACAAGCACTTTTAGAAAGGTACTAAAATCAACTTCACAGTCGAATATGTATTTTTTCCTTTGTAACAGTTTTTTTTATGGAATTCTCACTGTTCAAGTTTTGGATCTCCTCCATTTGGAAATTCGGAATTTCAGCGAAAATTGTATCTTTTTATGGAAAATGCAAATAATTTCCAGAAATTCTTCATTCTGCCTTTGAAATTGATCTTTTTGATTGAAAATTCAAACCTTTCTATGAAAAAGTCATTCTATTTTGTTTGAAAGTCAACTGCTTATAAGAAATATCTCCTCCTTCATTGAAGAGTTATCATTTTTAGTAGAAAAAGATAATTATTCAATAAAATTTCAAACCAACTAAAAGGACTAATTTTAGTAACAAAAATTTTCTTTTGACCTGAAAAAAAGTTTCCACCCCGAGAGATCAATTTTCAACCAAAAATATCTTCCTCACAAGAGTGAAAATAAAATTCAACTAAATTGCTGGATTTTCTAACCAAAAGAACAAATTTAAGCAAAAATATTGAAATTCATTACTAAAAAGTAAGAGTTTCTCGAAATTTCTTATATTTGCTGGATTTATCACACGAAGATTCATGAAACCTTCAAAATTATGAAAGGTCACAACATGTGTAATAGTCTGTGTGTCAGAGGCAGTGAGGACAAATATCAAAATCATGTTCTTCATCTTTCACGCCTCTGTCTCGTGGATAGAATTACGAAATGATATACAAACATCAAATATGCAAAGCATAATAGAATAATAGTGTCAAATTTTCTGCTTTTTTTGCTTTTCAATATCTAGCGAAATTTACGTAAAAAATCCATAGTCTGATACAATAACAGGATTTCCAATTCGAATAAGGACTGCTCAACTTTTTCGTAAACCTGAATAAGTTTTCCGGATTATGGAGTGAGTCTCTGGTCATTTCACAATATTGTTAATTAGAATGGTATGAGAATGCATGGCAAATAAGTCTTCCAGAATTTCTTCGCTCTTACCCTCACAAATTTCTTTTCATAGACACAAAGAGCATTTTGTAATGAAAACAGAAAATTTCCTGGTCGCAAAATTTTCAATAAGAAACATATGTTTTCTATAATTATCATACAAAATCGTCATATCAGTTGTATTTAGTAGAATCTGCCTAGTTTCTGAGTGCTATCAGTCATGGGATACGATTATAAAAACCCTTCTCTGAGTTTCTAGCTGATAAGTCCTAAGAAACCCAGTTTAAAAAAAAATGGGGTTTGCGAGCTTGGAGCTCGAAATATTATCATTATTCGATTTTTCGAGGAAGGGGGCTGATTAGATATTTGCGTCGACAAATTTTCTGAACAATTACGTTCGTCACTAGAGTTCATAATTACCTCACCCTGATTGAAAAATAGGAAAATAATAGAAAATTTCGGAAGGAACCGTAACTTTTTGGCATTACTATAGGATAAGATCGATTTACACAATAATGAATTGTTCAACAAATTGTATTAATGTTTACCTTGCTTTAGATCATCATAGAGTATCATCAAATATAATGAGAAAATAATTAGGACAATCACGCTTCCCAAGTTTGATTCATCATTACTTTAATATTAATAAAAAATTGAACAAGATGAAAAAAATATAAAAAATCAACGATTCAGCACTACTCTAAGAGAAAATGGTTCTTATCAGCAATAATTTTTGATGCAAACAAGTTTGTTCTATTGCATGTTGATAAACTCACTCTGAGTACGAAGTAGACAAGGAGTCGAAACTTCAATAAGAAACTGATTTGAAACGAAAATATACATTTTATTGGAAAATAATTCAATCGAAATTTGTAGGCCATTTTGCGGTAGATCATTTTGCGCATATCATTTCTCCTTGTCTTCCTTAGTTGGTCGAAAAATAACAATTTTCTAATCGGTCAAATGCGTTATGACGATTAGAACAATAACTTTACGTCTTATCTGAAATTATTCTGCAGTGAAATTAAGCGTCCGGATAGCATCTTTCATTTTTCAAAAAGCTTTTTCGATACATAAAACCAGAATCGTTTGTCAAAAATGTCTGGTTTGCGAACCCGTCCTTCATTCTTTCGCCTTAAAAAAGTGTGCTAAAGCAGAATCCAATATGATCATCCTTTCGAAAGCTATCGAGTCTACAGATTACAGACTTCAGACAGACAGAAACCTTTGTGAAAATCGTTTAGAGCCAGAGGTGTCCAACCTTTTTTTAGTCGGAGCCAGAGCTGTGGCTCCGAACTCGAATCAAGAGCCACTTTTTTGAAAGGAATAATTATAACGCTATTTTCGATTTGTTATCAAATATGACCATACTTTTCTTTATTTAATATTTAATGCGATTGTTGAGATGCTTCATTTTATGTCAGTTTACTCAAATCCGGCTTGTCTTGGCAAATTTCACAACGCAAGTCCGATTCCAAATTATTTTTCTGTGCTAAGAGGCTACCCTACTAAAAATTTCGGATTTCCGAAACCTGTCCAATCTAATCCGGAAACTGTACAAAAAGGGTCAGTCATTTGTCTGGCTGAGTCCGAAGTCTGTCCGGACGATAAAGTTCGACTCCAGAAAGAGTATGCTTTCATCCGTAAGGAGCCCGGAGGTTAGAAACCTGAAATTATTCTTGTTGAAGTGAAAACGTAAAATGGTCCGGTTAATTCCGAAATCTGTCCGGACAAAATGATTAACTCCTGAAATAGTCCGGCTTTATCCGAAATTAGTCCGGAATTCAGAACCTGAGACTATTTTTGTTAAAGTGAGAACGGGAAGTGGTCCGATTAAATCCGGAATATGTCCGTTCAAAAGCATCAACTCCGAAAAGAGCTTGGCTCCATCCACAATCAGTTCAAAATTCAAAACGTGAAATTACTCTTGTTAAAGTGAAAACGGAAAGGGGTCCGGTTGAATCCGAAATCTGTCATTCCAAAAACATCGACTCCAGAAATAGTATGGCTCAATCTGAAATCAATCCGGAATGCACAACCTAAAATTATTTTTGTTCAAGTAAAGAAAAAAACAGAAAGTGATCCAAATTGATCTGAAACCGGTACAGTCAAAAACATCGACTCCAGAAATCGTCCGGTCCTATACGAAATTATTTGCGGCTTTCAGTTGTAATTCGGTAAAGGTAAAGTGAAAACGGAAAGTCTTCTGATGGAATCCGAAATCCGTCCAGCCAAAGCATTTACTCCGGAAACAGTCCGCATCCATGCGAAACTAATCTGCAGCTTTGAGATATATTTCGGTACAGTGAAAACGGAATGTGGTCCGATTAATCCTCCAGACCGTTCAAAGCATGTACTTGACCGAACACAAGCCTGATTAATCATATCCAGAAAACCGTACAAATAACGCAGTCGACCGAAAACAACCCGAAATAATCATATCCAGGAGACAGTACAAAAAACGGACGAGAGCGGACACAATCCGGATTAATCACATCCGGAAGACCGTTCAAAACACGGACATGACTGGACACAATTCGGATTGATCACATTCTTCAGACCGTACTTAACACGGACTCAACCGAACCCATACCGGGTTGACCGCATCCAGAAGACCGTACAGAATACGGACCCAAACGGATACATTTCGGATTGATCGTACTCTTCAGACCGTACAAAACACGGATTCGTCTGGACACAATCCGGATTAATCACATCCGGAAGACTGTTTAAAACACGGACATGACTTGACACAATTCGGATTATTCACATTCTTTAGACCGTACTAAACACGGTCTCGACCGAACACATACCGGATCAACCGCATCCAGAAGACCGTACAAAACACGGACCTGAACGGACAACTTCCAGATTGATCGCATCCTTCAGACCGTACAGAACACGAATTCGACCGCACACAATCCGGATTATTCACATCCGGGAGACCCTCCGAAAAACGGACATGACTAGCTATAATTTGGATTTTTACCATCCGTTATACCGTACAAAATACGGATTCAAACGGATTCTTTCCGGATTGATCGAATCCTTCACACCGAACAATTTTTGGATTCTACCGGATGGAAACCAATTTCATTTCGTGCTCCTTCCGTCGGACAAATTGCGGACATTTTTGGATAGAATCCGAAGGACAAAAACCGGATCACTTTTCAGACAAATTCGGGCAAATTTCGGAATTCAAAATTTGCCCAAAGTTTTTGGCAGGGTATGGTACTTGTTGTTAGGGCGCGCGAGACTAGAAAATGTACGCTCACAAACATATGTCGAACCGAAGAGCAAGATCCACTGCCAATCATGGCCGGATCCACATGTGGCACAGTTGCTCTTAGGTCGGACGCCTTTGATTTGGACCATGTTTCCCACATTTTTGGAGGCCGCTGGATAGAGCACAAAGTTCAGAAAACTTCGACACATTACGGTTCTGACATAACCTCAAAAAATCTTATTAAACTTTTATTCCCGTGTCTGGGATTCAGACCATGTTTATCATGTTTTCTTTGGATCGCTGGATCTGAATCCAAAGTCCAAAAAACGCCAGCAGGTTAGGGTTCTAACCTACGTTTGAAAACTCCCATGAAATTTTTTTTTGTGTCTGAGGGTCGGACCATGTTTACTATACGTTTTCGGGGTCGCCGAATCTGAGTATAAAGTCCGACAAACTCCAGCATGTCAGGGTTTTGAGGTGCATTTTGAAATTTTTAAGAGGTTTGTCTATACACTTTCAATTATCTCAAGCTGAAGAAACTGAATTTATGTACTGAAATATAGCCAAATTATGTATAATTTGGAATAAATTTTCGAAGGAAATGAATCGTTGTTAGCCACCAGTACAATGCATCAATATAGTGCTACTAGCGGCAAGGTATTAATTGAAGTCTTAAAAAAAAACAGAATCTATATTTTGGAAAATAGAAAAACAATGAATTTGATTAATAAATTTGTCCAAATGAAAGAAAAATTATTGTTTAGGAATTATTATCAAAATATGAGGTTTCGCTAACATTTATTTATTAAATTTAAAACAGAAAATGAACTCCGTTCAGTAAATAATGACCAACCCTAGTATTTGTGTATAAAATTGATTCAAATAAGTGACAAGTGATCCCTGTTTTTTGTAAGTCATAACGAGTTTTGATCAAGTACCGGAGTACTTGATCGTGATGCACTTAAGTGAGAGGCGCGAATTCCCCTGGGGGCGTTTTGTTTCAAACTAAGATACCAGTAGGTATATTGACCGAGATTAGACTATTCTTAGTGTTTCTTCTCCTATCGCAGTTATAATTTTTAATGAGCAAGCAGCATCTTTGGCCTTCTTCTCCCTTCCTCATCCATCTTTCTTGATTTCGTAAGACGGAATAGGCAGTAATCCTTTGGCTACATCATGCCCTGATTTCTCTTCCTCGGATGGATTCGTGTAGAACGAAAAGCTGCTGTTGTCCAATTGCGTTCTTATTATCTTGTTGTCTTCCCTATCAAATGTGTGGATGGAAAATTCCTTTCTTGGTGAAGTTGGATTGAGTCCCTTTTGATTACACTATTTCGTTGATTTCTTACGTGACTAACACATAGTGGCTCACCTTTTGAGTTATCATTATCGGTGGTATTACCTGCTTGGCAGGTTTCGTATGAGTTTGTGAGGCTTTAGGCACTTTATCACGAACCTCGTCATTTGAATCTGAGTCGAGGAATTATAGTAGCGTTTTTGAGAAATAACCCGGCCCTTCCTGCTCTGTATTCATCATCTGTCATTCAGCTGCCATGGCTGTGGCTAATTTATACAAAGGGTGGCGAGCCAAAAACTTTCCGCTCTACGAGGGGGACGCGAGCAAATCACCCTCGACTCATGAAATTTTATTATTTCGGCAATCGCACTTCGGAGATGAACCATTCATTTTTTTTGCAAATCGATAGATGTCGTTCTAATTGTGGATCGATCGATAGTACCAGCTAGCTGATCTCCGAATGATCTCCGTTTCTTGCGTTACATATATTTTTTCTTGTGTCGGCGAGCTACTATTCTAGCAAAGAAATGTCGGAAGGAGGTGAAAGGAAAAGAGGGAGGGCGATTGCTTTTTCGAAATGATAAGTAAAACCGGAGTTCCTCACAAATGAACATATAGAAGAGGAAATTGGAGTGAACTTTCGAGAATAAGAAGGAAGAGATAAGGGAAGTCAATTAATAGAAAAATGGAGAAGGATACGGGAATCGAAATACAATTATTGATATTGGATAATAAACAAGGAAGGACCACCAAATTATTTGGGAAAGTAGTAAGGAGAAAAGAGATCGACTCCAGCATCAATCGATGCTGCTGGGGGTAGGCAGTGAGCTGCTGAATGTCAGGAAGTGCTACGCGGCTAGTACCGTGGTCTTTTCGGCTTGGCTGATCTACTCTCAACCACGCCCGATTTTAGAGTCCATGCTGAGGCTTGTTGCTGTGGCATACTAATAGCCCTACTTAACGACTGGACAGCTGAAGGAGGCGAGCAAGCTTCGATGCCATTCCAGCTCATCCCATAGCCGATGAATTTTCGCTGCCAACTCTTGCTTCGAAGCCTTCATGTAGAACAATGCCTTGAGGTTTTCATGTGCCATACGTCGTCGCTGATGATGGCAAGACTCCAGAGCAGCTCAAGCTTTTGTGTAGTTTGGATTAGTGATCGGGATAATGTTCAGCACCGCGTTCGTTTTCCTCAAGACGCATGACTTGAAGAAGAATTGCTTCCCAACGTCGTGAGTGGTTAGATCATCGTGCGCAATGGCATGGAAGATGTTCCGGAAGGACTCCCAGTCCTGTTGTTATCCACCAAACTTAGGCAGCTCGATCCTCAGCTATCTTGCTCATCAACAGACGCCGTGGACTAAACCTGAAGCTATGATGGGAGCGGAAGCGGCCTCGGATCAGGCCTTTCCATCGTACAGCCGACTCTTGGCTGTGGTGTGAAGTTTCTTGGTCACTGCTTGATTATCTTGTATAAATTAGTTGCTGATCTGGGTATACAGGTGGTAAAGAAGCTTTGGGTGATTTTTTTGAAAAGTAATTCCAACGTCCATCCAAAAAGTAAAGGCTGTTGAATGCCAGGTCGGTGGTTCATCCCTCACGAGGCTAGTTCAGGATCTTGCTAGAAGCTTAGAGCAGCAAAGCTTGGCACAATTCTTGTCCCAACTCTGAAAGACAAGATAGCCACGATTCCAGAGTATTAACTTATACTACTCGCAAGATTGATTACTTTCTGGTCAGGCTAGACCTGATAGGCAAGATGGTGGCCTAAAGCGATGCGCAAGACAGGCTTGGACCAGCTGCCTAAGTCGCTGAATCGCAGACAAGGGTCATAGATGCCGGAATGTCGTGACACTGAATAATAAGAATTCAACTTCGGCTCGCAGCCTGCGCACTCGGTTGTTAGATGATCTAATCCACGATCACATCCCAGGACGGAGGGGGGAGAGGGTGAATGGCCGCAGATACGATGTTGAGCGCGTCTCTTCCGTGGGCTCTTCACTCCGAGTTGTGGCCTGCCGTCTTCGTCGGTAGCACGAGGAGTCGTCTGCGAGGATGCAAACTAGTATAATCAATGTGTTGGGTCCACGTGAGATGTTCTACTCAATGGACCAATGTTGAGATGTTGAGTTGAGGTTAGGATGATCCAGGCATCAGAGTTTCCTTCACAAGAGTATTAATTCGCATGTTTCGTCAGTTTGAGGGTTAAAAATGTACTTACCGGGACTGACACGCACTTTTAGAGTAAAAGAGCCAGAAGAGAGCGCTGAAATAGGGCTGGGGATTTCTGAGAAGGCAAAAGGGCCTGCACGCCCTAGCCTCTCCTTATATTTTTTGAAACATTAACTCCAAGAACAGTGGAGTGTTCTGTTCCTGTATAGCACTTTCTATATAGAGAAGTACTCGCGAGCCAGGAGGCCAGTCGAGTCACATGCTAGATGTCATGGCTGAGTCAGCGTAAGAATATTGCTGGGTCAGTATGGAAAGCGCTCCCAAACAGAGAGGGCAGTCAGGATATCTTTGGCTTGAAAGCTTGTCAACCGTCCGCCATTACGCTAAGGTGGTCAGTTTGTTCCAATTGTGGTCTTGTCAGATCGAGATCGAAGTTTTATTCTAGTCAAACAAGCATCGTTTGGATTGTTTCAAATTTTAATGTTAAAAACGAAACACCTCATCATATTCTATATGGATACTGACCGTATGTATGTGTTGTGTAATGCTCGGACGTGATTTGGTTCGATTTCAGTACTTTTCTTGAAAAAAATTGAATACTCATCTTTATTCTATAGCCCTTCCTAACATGATCCCAAATTCCAACCCTAAAAGTGATATACTCTTTTTGTTTCAGATGGGAGTGGACCGTCCCAAGGCAAAAAACCGTTCACACGGAAAGTTCTTGTATAATTGAACAGTTTTCCATAGTTTAAAAATAAAATTTGGTATCCGAGCTCATATCAATCGTATATTATGTCCTAAATCTAAAGTTAAGGAGTGGAAAAATTTTCTTGTAGAAATAGATTGCAATTGAAAAAAAAAATTCCTGCTATTTTTGGGCTCACGGTTCATTTATGTAGCAAGATTGGCATTGATAGCATGAGAGGGGCGTTTTTTGAGTATGATTCTCTATTGCTTCATCAAGCAATATTTTTCTTAGAGCATGACATTTTGTCTCACTGAGACATAACAAACGTGTAATGTATGGCTCCTTCACGGACGAAAATTTTGCAACCCTCTAGCTGAACTTTTGATCCGCTTATGAAGCATTTTCATGACCTCATTATTATAAATTTTGTTTGACAGTTTACCCACTCCACTAAGTAGGTGCATCGTTTTATAATAAGTGCAGTCGCCTTCTCTCGTTGCTTGTGTTTCCTTCCTTCATGTGTGAAAAAAGGTTTAGCCCAGCAGTGTGTCTGTAACTGGAGTGGAAATAATGATCGTTTCGAAGTCTGAGTTTGATGTTCATCTTTTATGTTACGCTCCAAATGTTATAGACTAAGAGCTAGCAAAGTTTTCCTCCAAGTGGGATGAAAACGCCTAATAAGTGGCTAATATACCAGAAAAATCACCCTTCTATAGAAATTCACAAATGCCAGACGCCCTGCCCGTTGCGTTTGGACACCTGAGACAGGTGAAAAATTGAAATTTTCAAGTGGGACTAAAATGGTCAATTTTCATCCAGGATCAAATATTAATATCTCAAGTTTATAATTATTTAATCACCAGAATTACAGGACGTTGCTCACACACGCCAGACACAATAATTGTTAATAAAAGAATCAAGATTTTCAAGTGAGAAGTAAACGTCTGTCGTTCTCCTGATATAAAGATTAGTGTTCATAGTCGGCGTTTGTGAAACGACAGACCGATATTCCGTTGTAAACACCTCCAAAATAATTTTTGGAAATGCATAATCTTCATCGAAAGCGTAGGCTTGAACAGGGAACTGAGGGACGAGGAAACGGCCGCGTGAGGAGAATAGAGTGCTTAAGTTAGGAATATATTTTTGCTGACGCAAAGAGTTAATGCTTTTATACCAATCAAGCAGTCTTTGGATGAAGAGAATATTGTCTTCACATCAATATTTATTTCTTCGGTTGAAAGAAATGTTTCTTTCGACTAGTAGAATAATAAAAGATGAATATTTCTTTGACATTTATCGTCAATGGTTAGATACAGCTTTGAAACTCAGAGCTTACATGTATGAGTATCATCGTGGTTATCGATGTGGTCTTGACACTAAACTGACCCAAGCTTGTTCCTGCTGGAGGTATATTTTTCATCGGATATATCTGTTTCAGGTTCATCAAGATTCCATATTATTTCAATCCTTTAAAATAAATATGCAAGAGTAGTATGAATTATTAACAAGATAAATCATAATTGAGGCTGTACACATTCAGTTGTTCATTTGGGAAAATATGTACTACTACTGAAGTACAATAAACTTTATTCAACACTCGCATTTGTTGGTCCAAGGAAATATTTAATCGAATCAGTAGTACATTTTTTACTCAAAATTTTCGAAAATTTTATATAAAGAGAAAGTGTTTTCAACATTTAAAACATTTGCTTAAACTTAACACTTTTATCCCGAATTAACATTTCTTTCATTCAAAGAAATAATACCCGGCGACAAATAGCTCGTCCTTTTACATCGAACAATGTAAACTTGATCCTATTAAAAGTCTTCTTACTGAAATAAATGAATTTTTTATTCAATGTGCATGTATTCAGTTGCTTTCAATAAATATATGTTTGCACGCATGGAGGACTTCCATTCACTTAAGCTAGGCAAACTTCACTTGGTAGATGCATTCTTTTTTTCCAGTGTATATATCCATCAGCTCACATCATTTTTTACAAATATCAACCATTAGGATAATTGTCAAAAGATTCGGATCAAATTCCTTTGATCGCGGAATCGACGCTTCGTAGGTAACTTCTTGTTCGTCTATTGTTGGCACCGGGCCAAAGTCAGATTGTGTGCGTGCAGTGTACCTACTTACGTCCATGCGTTGCACATTTGTACACTCTTGAAGGCCTGCAATCCTTTACCGACGTGGTTTTTGACATGCAGTATTCTGCACCACCAAACGAGTCATGGGTACAAAAATCAATATCTGATACATATCAAGAATTTGGACCTATCCTGAACAAGTGGCCACAAGGGTCGCCACTCTACATTTCTAATGGATTGTTACTCTCTATTTCTCTCTGGAAGGTGTTATTTGTAACAGAATAGGGTTTCTGCATGCGGATGAATGGTTCAAAACCTGCAACAGTTGAACTTCAACGCACGACTGACCAACAGTCCACAGGACGTGATTCCTTATGAATTCAAATGTTTTTAAAATTCTCATCCTAAAGAGAAGGTATTGGTTTTGTGTGAAAATTGACTTTCGCGGGATTTATGAAATCTCCACGTTTCGAGACCTCTTGATTCCAAAAAAGCGGTTTTAACGTTGGTGTCTGTCTGTCTGTTTTCGTCGTTTTCGTCGTCTGTATACTCGATTACTTTCGAAAGAATGATCATATTGGATTAAGCTTCGACACCCATTTTAAGAGACCAAAAAGACAAGTTGAGTTCGTTGATCAGCTACCTTGGATGCAAAATAAAAGAGGAGGAGCATTCTGAACATTTTTTTTGACTTTTTTCTCTAAGACGCAAAAGATATGAGTACAATTTCTTGTAGGCCATAAAAAGTAAAACAATTTATCATTTGATTCTTTCCGATAAAAACAAAATTGTCATAATTGTGGCATTTTTAAAATTCAAGAATATAGAAAAAAATGAGAATTTTAAGCCAAATAAAGCAAGATTGAGAAGGAAGTGAGGGGTAAAAATGTTTCTTTTTGGAAGCCCTAAAAGATCGTGAGTACAACTTTTCAAATTTCCTCAAAAAATTTGAATTTCGATCGCACAAAAAATAATGGAAAATAATCTGTAAACTCGATAACTTTCGAAAGAATGATCATATTGGATCGTATATTGGCACTCATTGTAAGGGGCAAAAAAGACAAGCCGAATTCGATAACTCCTTTTTTTCCAAGACTAAAAAATTGTGAGTATTCTTGAGTATAATTTTTCTTCTCGTTCTGCCTACAAAGTTCTACATTTTCATGATATAAAGAATTACTTAACTATAATTGATAATTTAACGACAGGAAAATCATGGCTGAACAAATACAATCAGTATCAGCATTGCTGTCTGGTATCAATAATTTACGATTTCAAGCTTTGTATTTTGAGAGTAATTCTCCTTATCTCAATTCTTAGTACTAGCAAAACGAAGTTTTGATTTTTAAATTACAAACCATCATCATTGAATAATTTTTCTGATCGTTATGAATAGTTCCATCAATCATAATTCAATGAACATTATAATGTTCCTGCATCTTTCTGATCTTCTTTGTTTAAAAGCAGTTGATCGAAATTTGAAGTAAAAGCGTTTTCCCGTGTACATGGAGTACATAGAGTTCTTTACAAATGAAGTCGGAATTGCCGAAATGGAATTATGGATTTGATTGAGTGGCCGTAAAAATGACGTTCGTACCACGGCGTGCCCAAAACAATAAAGAATGCAAATTCTGTCGACGTTTCGCGGACGTTGCAGTTCGCATCTTCAGGACTAGCCTAATACTAAGGTTTCAGGTTATAATGTTATTCTTATTTATGCTCTCAACGATGCCTCTGATTGGTCAAAGACCCCACTGTGGGAATTGGTCGAACCGGAAGGACGGAAAGCTGAATCGGATTAGTAATATATCCATTGTCCCTATTCATGTTGTTAGAGTATTTTAAGATTTCGATTGCTTCTCCATGTCTTCTTGAAAACATTTTGTTTGTTTTTGTGATGGTGGTAGCTTTGTCAAATGAAATGCTATATCCTGTTCCCATATGATGCTCAGCTAGTGCTGATGGCGTGAAATATTTCAGCCTGACTTCATTCTCATGTTCCTTTGTACGTTGGCTTACCGCTCTCCCGGTTTCTCCAATATAGACTTTGCCACAAGAGCAAGGGATTTTGTATATTCTTGGATGAGTAAATGGTGCTCTCTTGTCTTCCGGGTTGTTCGGAAGTTGCCCTTTCTTTCCAGATGGTTAAAATATGGCTTGGATATTGTGTTCGTTGAGATTACTTCCTATTTGTTCTGTGATACCTTGGATGTAAGGTAAAATGGTGGTCGCTTTTTTCTTCCTTTCTTCAGTTGGTTGTGTTGAATTGTTTTTTATGGTGTATTTCCTGATTGCTCTATTAATTTGCTTCTTCGTGTGATCGTTTCGCATTAGGGTATGTTGAACAATTTGTTGTAAATTATATAATAATTATTTATTATTGTATATTGTGATTTTTTTCTAAAAAATAATTGATTAGCTAATCAGGTTCGACCAGTTTCCACAGTGGGATCTTTGACCGATCACAGGCATCGTTGAGAGTATATATCATAATAACATCATAACCTGAAACCTGAGTTTCAGGCCAGTCCTGAAGAAGCGAGCTGCAACGTTCGCGAAAGTCTAGAAAATCTTTAGTGTAGTACACGATCGAAACCCGCAACAACACATTTTATCATAATGAATCATCGTGAAAGCATTAAACTTATGGATAAAGTATGCACTTGATATTGTATCATATTTTTATGTGACAAATGAACATTTCCCTTCGAGCTTTCATTATAGATAGCGGGTTGATAAAGATTTCAAGTAGTTGATGATTTTGCAAATCTGCTGAAGTGTAACCGATTTCTATGGGTTACTCCACTTGTTTGACATTTTCAGGTCAAAAAGTGTAGACACAAATCATCAATGGTAGAATATGTGAAAGTAATACGGAATTTGAAAAAATGCTAATAACCTTCCGAAAGTTGACAGAAACATCAAAAGCTCTCGCATTTTTCACAGCAAGTGTTAAAAACTATAAAGATCACCTTTCGCGAACGATGGCGATTTCAGGACCAGAAAAAACATGAACATCCAGGTTCCTTCCAAGCCCCAATGATCTGACTGAAATGGATGCTACCCTTCGTAAGGATCTCTTAGACTATCCTGACCTCTGAACTTTCACTTGTTTGGTTCATGGTGCGGCAAGAGCTTGGTCTGATTTAAATCGAAGGTCTGAACCAACAATTGATGAAGAGACGAGAAAGCGCTTGCATCAATTAGACCAGAAGATTGGCTGGGCAAGACAGAATGCGTCCCATATGCAGTGTGTGATTGACTACATAAAATCCGGTAAGCTTTTTACGGCAAGGGTCCGAAAGTTCGCTCATGAAATGAGGATCCATCATCAAACATTGAAAATGTCAAAGCTGATCGGAAGCATCAAATGTGTTCGTTGATCCATCGCGCCTCTTCAGCGATACTCCTGTTCTTTTGGAACACCAACCAGAGTCCGAAGAAGTCGAGGCATTTTGGAGGGAGATTTACGGAGTAAAACATCCATTGAATGAAGGCACTGGAAACATCATACGTTTCAAGGCGCTGTGCAATAACCTCATAATATCTGAGAGGGAATGTCACCAATCACTGTTGAAGGGGTGAAGAAAGCATTGAAGGGCACGCAGAAATTCTCCGCTGCTGGTTCAGATTCTATTAAGAATTTTCGGTGGAAGAAGTTCACTTCTACACACTAACATCCGACCCGCATCTTTACCTCATATTTAAAATTGGAGATCCCCATTTCGCAGTGGCTGGTGTTAGGACCAACTGTACTACTACCGAATAAAGGTGACTTGTACAACCCAAAGAACTACAGACCAATAACTTGTCTGAACAAGGTGTATGAGAACTTTACATTTATCCTGAATGACAGGATTGTTCGGATGATTGGACCTGTATAGAGTGAGATTTACGAACAACGAGGATTAAAAAGAGGCGCAACAGGATGTCGGGAAAACCCGCTGATCGACAGGAGTGTCTGCAAAGACGCTGCGAACCACAAACGCAATCTGTCGAGGGCCTGAATTGATTACCAGAAAGCTTTTGATTCAACTTCCCATAGACTTACCATATGTCTGTTGAAAGGCGTGAAGGTTCATTCAGATATAATGGAATGCATTAAGAGATCAATGCCTCTTTGGAAGACCGGATTTACTATTGCTTTTGGAAAACATTGTGTGACTACCAACAGTGTCACTTTCCAGAGAGGTATTTTTCAGGGTGACGCAATGAGCCCTCTCCTCTTCTGAATCACAGTATTGCCGCAATTCCTCGCACTCCGTGATTCTCGTGTATAACTCTGTGACGGAACAAATGCTCGTGAGCATAAGGTCACACATATATTTGATATGGATGACTTGAAGATCTTTGCTTCTGAACAGAGCATCTTGATGATGCTCTCAGTTTCGTCGGGAGGCACACACAGGAAATAAGTATAGACTCCGGAATGGGTAAGTGTGTCAAGATTAATCTGAAACTTGGACGAATAGCAGGTATAGATAAGGACCCTGAGCTTGTTGATGGAAGTGCTTTTAGACACCTTAGCGCTGGAGAGACCTACCTGGGTGTGCCTTAGAGTCGCATTTAGGATACAAAATCAGTAAAGGAGTTTCTCCAAAGCAGATGCAAACACCTGCTCCGACGGATTTAGTCGTCTCACCTGTCGTCGTTGAACAAGATATCTGCGACGAACATGCTTTCCGTCCCAGTTTTACTCGAATCGTTTGAGGTGGTTCCATGGACAAAGAACGAGCTCAGGGCCCTTGATACCACTACGCGCAAGATGATGCATATGAA
>WSXT02210496.1:0-33224 GCA_011762715.2 Neuroterus valhalla
TGGAATTTTTTATGTGATAACAAAATGGCTCTATCAACTAAATTGTAAATTATGTTTTTCTTTTGCTGAGTTGGATGTTCGGAGAAGTAATCTATAAGTCTACCAGAGGATGTTGATTTTTGGAACCAATTAGTTGTAATTGCGTTATTGTTTTTAATGAGGGTCAAATCTGAAAAATTAACTGAGTTATTGTTCTCCATTTCAAATGTGAATTGTAAATTTCTATCATAGTAATTGAAAATGTCTGTAATTGTGGTAATGTAATTTTTATGTATGCAAATAATTGTGTCGTCTACGTATCTATAGTAAAAAATGTTTATGCAATTGTGATCCTCCGTGAGTTTGTGCGGACAAAAACCTTCTAAATCCTCCATAAGAATGTCAGCAAAGAAAGGTTAAATGGGTGAGCCCATGGGCGTGCCATAAATTTGTTGATAAAAGTTGCCCTTGAAAGAAAAAAAGGTGTTCTCAAAAAGGAATCTTGTAGAATCTATAATATCTTCAAACGGAATTGTGCAATTTTGATTTATCTGATGGTACCTTCTATCTAAGCTATCCAACACCAAATTACATGGTATATTAGTAAATAGGGAACTGACGTCGAGAGAAAAAAATACGCAATCATCGTCCAGGGTGACGTTCCTAATTTTTTCTATTAATTCAAAACTATTATTGATGTGAGACTTTGGAACATTCATGCAACCTTTGAGATTGTCATAAATTTTTTTGGCTAATAATTGTGTCGGACTGTTAACTAAGGAAATGATGGGGCGGAGTGGGAAGTCATTTTTGTGAATCTTAGGAATAATAATTTTTGGATATTATACATTTTTTGCAGGCGTAATAACCGACTTTGATATAAAGTGTACAATTGTTCCTAATTTTATATCATGAATTTCCTAGGTAATCAAAATTTAACATTGAAAGTTTTTAATTATTAATAAAAATTCATTGCTAAATCTATATAACAAAGGTTCTTGAGATTAAGCTTTTCAAGCTTCCTTTTACGACAGATTCTTCCCGGCCTTCCTGTGATTTCTACCTGATTATCTATATTCAATTTATTTAAAAACGTTTGAATCATATCGAATTTAATTTCAAAATTCTGCTGGTGAATCTGATTTCTGCTTTTTACCCATGGCCATTTCGATGTTTATTTCCCTACTGAAAACATAATGACACACAGTAAAAACGTTTGAATTTCTAAATACATACCATTTCCATGAAAAAACATATTTAATAATATTTATTTGATAATAAATGTTTTCGTTTGAATGCAACTTAGAGTTAGACCAAAAATATTAATACCTTTGGTTAGACTAAGCTAGATTATATGAACATGACCTCTGTTAATCTGCCAAACGAAATTCAGAATTGTAAGAAATCAAACATTTTCCAAATGAGAATATTTTTCCGGTTTTTAGTATGAAAATCATATTATTTGTTTATTTCGGTGATTTTATGTTGAAAACAAAATAATTTATCGAAAAAAACTCCGTTCTCATAACTTTCCCGCAAAAACTTTCGGGAGAGGCACAGTTGATTGTCAAGCTGCCCTTGACGAGCTGAAAGTAAGGTTACGTCAATGGAGGTTACGTCGATGGAGAGCAACATAAAAATTGTCCCCGAAGTTTAAAAACAGAATGGATTGAAAAATCCTTCTGCGATTCATTTTCCTCCATTCTGATATATATTTTTATCTTTTATTAATTAAATTTTTTTAATAAATATAGAAATACTTGTCAATTACGTCGTTGGATACTAATATAAATACGCAAGGTTTTCGTAGACTTTTTTTCAGTTTGCGAACAATTTTTTTCGAGAATCCCTCTTTTTTATAAAGAAAAAAATGATTTTCTTTAATGAGAATATGAGGAAACCATTTCTGGAAGAAAACTGATCTTTTTCAATTAAAAATACAACTTCTTTATTTTTCATAAAAAATTCAATTACTTCTTTGAAAGTTGGTGCACTCTGTTGCATTCTATTTAATTGTATTCACAATACTCAGTGGTTTCTCTTGTTCTTGCAACATTCTGTCTTTTCACTCAGATGCACTTTTGAGTACCTTTGAAAAAATTCATTTCATTGATTTAAAATCTTACTATTTCCTTAAAAATTAATTCGTTTTTAATGTCACTATTCCATTTTGTATGTCCATCGTTTTCAGTTGAGAGTTTAACTTAAAAATTTGACTGTTTTGTAGAAATTTCATCTTTTTGATTTGAAATCTCAACAATATTTAATTGGAAATTAGGTCCTTTTGCTTGAGAATTCAACTGTTCGGTTAGAGATGTATCATTGTAGTTTGGATATTTAATTATTTAAATTAATTTCTTTTGGTTTAAAATTGATGGTTTTTTGTTGAAAGTTAATTTTTTTTATTTGAAAAGTCTTTTATGACATTTCTAATTCAAAATTCATCTTTTTGGGTATAGTTTTTCTTTTTTGGGCAAAATTTCCTTTATTCAGAGGAAAATCTATTTTGTTTGTCGACGATTCGAATATTTGGTTGAAAAGGGATATTTTTTGTTGAAAATTTATCCAATGCTAAGAAACTCTTATTCATTGGTTGAAAATTCATTTTACATAATTGAGTTTTAAGTTTTTAAGGCAAGCTGTTGCAGATTTAATCTCCTTATGATGAAAAGGTATTTATTTTGGTAGAAAAGTATTCTTTTTTGGTTGAAAAATTATTTTTTTTGGTTGTAAGTTTATTCTGTTATTTGGAAAGTCGTCTATTATATTTTGTGCTCAGAATGCATCTCTTTTGGGTAGAACTGCTACCATCTGTTGCACAATTTATTACCTTTTTTTCGTTGTCAATTTAGCTATTTATTTGAAAAGCAACTTTCGTTTCAAAAATTCATCTTCTGATTGAAAAGTGATATTTTGTTGTTTTGTTGGAAATACGTCTTTTTGGAGAAAAAAACGTCTTTTTAGATTGAAAAAATGATGTGTTTCAAAGCAAAGTTTTTAAGAAATTGGATCGAGTGAGTTAAAACTTGTAACTTTGCTGGAAATTTCCAATATTTGGTTAGAGATTCAACTGTGTCCTTGAAAATTCCTCTCTTGTGTCTAAACTCTAAAAGTTGAACTATATTTTGATGAATATGCAACACATTTCGACCGTAGTGCCTATGCATTGATTTTTTCAGAAAGAATTGATTCACGCATTTTTGACGTAGTTTCGTAAAAAAATAACCTATTTTCCCTGTCCTAAAAGCGTTCATCAAGTCTGCAATATGCGATTAAGCGAACCCCATAGTTGAGCAGTTTCAGACCCCTGAAACTTCTATCGGAATTTGCAATGTTTCGAATTGACATATGAACACAGAGAAATAATGCAGTTGCAACCTTATATCCTATTTTGTTGTAAAAAAACTCTGCAGTTTTTCTGGTATTCAAAATTGTTTACTTTTACATGACCGAGTTTCTTGGGCACAAGTCTCGCGACAGCTGTATGAAAGGATGGAGGATCGTGAAGTGTCAGACAGTTGGGTTATGGTCGTCCATGAATCAAGAGCTGCCTCTTTTCGCGGCTTCCTCGGAGCCGCTCGGTGTCAAAGGTCGGAGTCAATTGTACTTGCTAGACAGCCGCGTTATATACGCCCGATACGGACAACCGACACGGACCTCAAGGTATATCACCATCGAATACGAAATTCGTTTCCTTTACCTTTACCTTTACCTTTGCCTTTGCCTTTGCCTTTGCCTCCTCCCAGATCGCCATGAATACATGGCCTACACCATGATACATCCGACCGATCCATAAAACTGACCACGATTGATTTCAGCTTCACTCCAAACGGCCGCACGTCGTTTGCGGTGGCATTTACGACACGAGAAAAGGATACAGTCACTTTTTTTAGTTTTTTTTCCTTTGCCAACCCACAGACACACTTGAGTATAACCTAAAGCAAACACCAAAAACCCATAATTTTATCTCATTCCTTTTCTGCCTTATTAGTTATTGACAAGTGCCGATATCGATTTATATATAAACAGGGTGTCGACTTGACCGGGAAAAACCGGTAAATGACCGGGAATATAATTGAAAACCCGGTAATTCACTTGACTCAATCTAGACTATTAAAAATTCTACCGAAAAAATAAGAAAAATGACCGCTTTCTTGTTATGAATTAAAAAGATATCTTGTACTTTGATTGAAAGAATGTAACGTTCCTTTAATATTATTCTCAAAATATTTAAATACATCTATACTTCATGAGAGGAAGAATTTTAATTCCTTCCATTAAAAGGAAAACCTTTTGCAAATTTGTTTTTTTCATAACATTTTCTTAGCTGATTCAGATTCGGTAATCGGATTGATGATAGCCCAAACCTACAGAAAGAATAATTATCTTCATTTTTTCCAAAAAAAATGTGTTTATCACGTTTTATTTGCTTTTCCTTATTTATCTGGATTGGGACGGGGAATTTCAGAAAATGATTAAAGTTTTTATTTCAGGGCAGGGAATTACAGTGAAGAAGTATAATTTCACTTTGAACAGGGATTTTTTTACATGGAACGTGAAATTTTTAAACTAATTATAATTCGGATTTAGAAGAGAGGAATTTCAAAAAATCGATCCTCCAATCCAAAATTTGTCCCGGTTTTAAAGTTCTCTCTTCTTCATTTCAAATAAATTAGGTACTTCAAAGCAGTCTTTGAAGAAGTAGTATTCCGAAGAAGAAATATCCCTGAATTATGATAGAAAGATTGTTTCAATGTTCATTGCACATTCATCCTTTTTGTGTTGAAGATCATCATCTACTTGTTTGGAATTCAAACTTGTTTGTTAAGAGTTGAATTTCTATGTTAGAAGTGCATTATTTCGATTTAAAATTGATCTCTGGTTGAAATTGTAACTACTTTGTTAAAAATCAATTCGTCTTTTTCTTCGTGAAAATTCAATTGCTGAGTTGAACATTGATTCTTGAATTTGGAAATTAAAGTATTTCTTTTAAAATTTGTGTACTTCTCAAAATATTTAAATATATTTGTACGTCGTGAGAGGAAGAATTTTATTTTTTTTCCATCATAAGAAAAGCGTTTTGGAAATTTGTTGCTTTATGAGATTTTTCTAACTGACTCAAATTTGATAATCGAATTGATGATAGCCTAAACCTACAGAAAGAATGATTATCTTCATTTTTTCAAAAAAATGCTTTCATCACGATTTCTTTGCTTTTCCTCATTTATCTGACTTGGGATAGGGAATTTTAGAAAATAATTCTAGTTTTTATTTTGGGGCAGCGAGGTTCAGTTTATAAGTATAATTTCTATTGGAACGGATTTAGAAGAGAAGAATTGAGAAGAAACTACTTCAACCAGTCTTTAGAGTAGAAGTAGTATTCCGAAGGAAAATATTTCAGAATTATAAAAGAAAGCTTGTTTACATTGCTTATTGTGAATTCATTCTTTTTGAGATAAAATAATCAACTACTTGTTTGGAATTCAAACTTGTTTCTTGAAAATCAAATTTTCTTGTTAAAGTTGCATTATTTCGATTCAAAATCCACGTCTGGTTGAAATTGTAACTACTTTGTCAAAAATCAATTCATCCTTTCTTGGTGTAAATCCAATTATCTGGTTGAAGGTTGATTTCTTAATTTGGGAATTAAACTATTCCTTTGTGAATGAACTTCGTGGAAAATTTGCATTTGTTGTAGAAAATTAACGTTTATTGGCAAAAATTCATCTTTTTGCTTAGAATACATCTATTCATTTGAAAATTCATCTTTTTGCTTAGAATACATCTATTCATTTGAAAATTCATCATTATACCTTAAAATTTATCAATTCGGCTGAAAATCAATTACTTCAACTGGAAATTCAAATGTTTCATTTTTAGTGAAAAATTAATCTTTTCTATATCAGAATTCGACAATTCATTTAAAATTTGTCTTTTTGAATTCAAAATTCAATTATTCCGTTGAAACTTCAGATATTTTGTTGAAAAATGTATTTTTTGGGAAAAAATGATCTTTTTCTTCGGTTTAAAATTAATTTTCCAAAAGAAATATGTCAGTTTTCCATTTTTGTTTGAAAATGTTTATTTTCATGGTTCGAATTTTACCCATTTTGTTGAATAATTTTATTTTTTTGTTGAAAATTACTTTTTTGTCAAAAATTTACCATCGGCCCATTTATTGGCCAATTTCGGCCAGGCGCTAGGCGTAGTCACCCCAAGATTGGTCCAACATTGCGCCAATGGTGAGTCTCGGCAATTTCCCACTGGGTATGTACTTCAGTTGAACATTTACAATTTCATTTGTTGCTTCATCATTTTGTGTGAAGTGTGATAATTTTTTTGACAGCTTTTTTTGTTTCTTGAAAGATAGTTTGTTTTTTTTGTTATATGTATTTTTTCAACTGGAAACTTAACTTATTCCAATTGAAAATTCCATAGTTTCTCTTAAAAATCTATCAATAATTTTTTCAATTTAAAATTTGAGTAATCAAATTTCCATTCAATAATCTTTTTCAGTAAATGTTACTGTTTTATTTTTGGTTGAAAATAATTATTTTTTTTACTTTGAAATTCGACTATTTTGTTAGAACATCATCTTTTTTCTTAGGAAATGATTCTTTCTATTTGGAAATTCATCTTCTTGTTTTGGAATGTGATTCTTCTCTTTGAAGAATCATAATATTATTTGAGAATTTATCATATTGGTTGAGAAATGAACTATTTTGTTGGAAATCCGTTTTTGTTATCGTAAATTGATTTCCTTAATTGTCAGTTTCAATTTTTGTAAAAAAGGATATCTTTGTTGTTGAAGATCAGAGTATTCTTTTTAAAATTGATTTATTTTGCAATGTTTGATCTGTTGTGTTAAACGATGTTTTGAATGAACGCCATGAATAAAAGTAAATGGTAGCGTTTTGCGACAAATATAAACTAAATATGAAGCAAATGCAAAATAAGTTTAATGAATTGAAACTGAATTGATTGGCCGTCATAATATGTTGAAACAAGTATAAAATAAATGAGAAGTCATTAACGTTAATAGATTGTAGAAAGAAAAATGTTGATAATGGGACCTTATCACTTACAGAGAACTCGTGTTATCATTTGACGTTTATTCGAGGTCATTTTCAACCTTGATGATCAACAAATTGCAAAAGTAGGTATGCTTGTAAGTGAGCATTTAAGATTTTCAGAAGTTTAATTGACGAAGAGACTATGAAGATTATTCAATGGAAATCGAGATAGCAAGGATGTGATTGCAAATGTTCCAGAGAAATCTTCCAGAGGATTTACTTTTTTCTTGCTTCAGTAATCTTGTGTGCTTAAAGATATAATCATGGCGATCATTGGCGTTTATTAAGAAGTATATAAATGAAAGTATGAGTGCAGGGGGAAAGCATTCACATAGACTATAGAGAAAACATTAGAGAAAAATAGGTAACATTACAGAAAAAAAAGTAGTGGGCATTTAATAAATGATTAATTGAAGGATTTATTTCTGATGGAGTGCCAATAGCGGTACAACGGTTAGCTCATTAGGCCAATTATGCAAATCTTAACGACCAAGTATGGTGCTTAGCATGGCACTCAACACCACCAATGAGCACAATAATCATCTCCCATTGGAATAACTCAGGAGCACGAACAGTCGAACAACACAGCATTACAACAACACGAATCTTTCGACCGATTTCTATTTTACAATCGAGTACAACTTATTTCGAATCTCAAGAGCATTGGTTGAAAGCGGTATCAATCGGTTGAAATTTGCAAATGATGAAATTTGTCAACATAAAATTATTGATAATATTTCTTATGCATGAATTTATTCAATTCAAAAATGGGACATCTCTAGTCTCAAATAATACTTGCAAATAATTCCATGGTAAAGAGAAAAAACTTGAGTATTACTTTTTTCTTGATGTAATTTATCAATTGCGTGTCCTTCACACACTTTAATTGCATTGCATTGTCTTTAACATGCGATTAATGTGGCGTTTTATAATCTTTGTTATCAACCAAAAGGCCTGTAGCATATTCTGACATGAAATAATACTCTCAATCTTTTTTATTGTAAGGTTACATGCTCGTGCATCTTTCTCCTCCGTGTATAATGAAAACAGCTTAATGCACGTCGTTGTGCAAAAACATATACCTCTCAATTTGTAAAACACAGAAAAAAGTACCAGGAAGTGTTGCTCTCCTGCACATCTTGGAGACAAACATCTCGCGTACACTTGATAATCAAGAGGTCGAGTCGATGATAACCGCGATTATTTCTGATTATTATGATACTTGAATGATTATGACGACAATATAATGGACAAAGACAATGATGTTCTACGCCCATCGTGTTCATGCTATCCAACCACAACGAAACGCAAGATAATCGGCTGACCCCAATTAAACGATTGTTATCACGGTATAAGAGACAGCAGCTGCAATGTCGATAAATGTTAATAATGGTTAATGAACGCAAGCGTATAATAACATTATCGCAGCAATAAACCTGATGTGGCTTAAATAAGGCCAGCAATGCTTCTCTTGTGCCTTACTTATTGACTTTCTGTTGAGTTTCTTGCAATTCCATTTAACCCGCTGTCATGCCCGGTTTGTGCTTATTAAAATCTAATCTACCCAACGCAATTAAACTGCCGAGACAACAATAAGTCGGAAGCTAAATCCAGCCGCAACGACATTCCGTAAAAGGAAATTTGTGTCGATTTTGATAATGTTTTAGATTTCACGTTTATCATTTAGACTTCATGCCAATCATAAATTTTCGCTCCTCTCTTTCCCTGACCTGATTAGGATGAAAGGGGTTTCATATATGAAAGTCGTCATCTACAGTTATTGTCTTATCATATACGTGAGAACAAATCCTGATGTAACCCTGCGAACAATAAAAATGCGGTTCGCGTCACTAATGTATGTCATTTGTATTGTTTTATATTCAAGAGTTTAAACATAAATTCAAAAATTTATTCACCAAGAGGATGTGAATAAACACGCCTCACGCATGTTTCAAAGACTCTGTAACCCAACGGATCACGCAGCAATTTTCTACGCCTCCTGCGCCTAATCATACATTTGCGCCTAGCAATTATAACAGGATTTTATCTCTCTAAACACGTGAATTAAAAACCGCTAATACTTCTTCTCGGGAAGCCAACTCTATCGAAGTCGTCAACTTTTTTTTTTTTCTCTGTCGCTTTTGAAAGAACAAAAATATATTTATATTCATACATATAGACGAGAAGAGTGATAGAAAAAAGGTGTAAGACATGCGTGGTAAATCAAAAAGGTGCAATCTCACTCTTTGATCTCATGAACACCTGAAGTCTATTTGCAAACCGAGGCGGCAAACCCCACTCGATTTGTAATACGATACAGATGATCGGGAAAAAAATGTGTGATTTACAATAATCTTAGTCATGAGCTCCAGAAATTTTTCGTCTGTGGGCAGTTATCGTTTTTCTGTTGGCGAAATTCATTTGCAATAAAGCGCGGGATCTACCAGCCTCGCGTTGTACCTTTCATCGAGAACGAGCAGCGAACTCGTTGAGACTCCCTTCGAGATCGGATCGAGATTCGATCGGATTGGTCTGTTTGCTCATCTACCGCTAGTCAAGCCCTCCGATCTCGTCCCCATCCTTTTCTTCTTCTACTATTGCTCCTTTTACTCTTTTCTTTTCTTCTTTTTCTTTTTTTTCTTTTTCTTCTACCTACGCCTGATATTAATACTAATACGTGCTTCCACATTAGCATACTCGGTACATATATAGTTATATATACGATTGCACAAATGTGCATGTGCATTGCTGGACTTTAATCTACCGCTCTTACGTAACTGTGGACGAGTGCAGGAGAGATAGGGGACGAGGAAGTCGAAGGGATTACTTATGGGAGTCGTTCATACCTACTAATGGAGACACGCCATCAAGAAAGTACCGAGATAAGTTCAAGTTTGTCTCCTGAAGCTTTGAGATGTCAAAATTAATGACAATTTGAAGAGGATTTACTTGTAGATCATACCAACATTTGATTTAAAGAATTAACGTTCCTTTAATTTGATTCGCAAAATATTTAAATATATCTATACGTCATGAGAGGAAGAATTTTGATTTTTTTTTCATTACAAGAAAAACGTTTTTTTAAATTATTATATTATTATAGTTTTTATTTTAGGGCAGGGAGTTTCAGTGAAGAAGTATAATTTCTCTTGAGACAGGTTTATTGTTATGGTTCGAATTTCAACCATTCTGTTGAAAAATTGCATTTTTGAGTTGAAAATTAATTTTTTGTAAAAAATTGAACTATTTCTAGTTAAATTTTTATCATGTCTGTTAAACTTTCGTCTTTCTGGCTTAAAACTTAACTATTCCAGTTAAAAATTTACAATTTCATTTTATTTTTCATCTTTTTGTGCATAAATGTAATAATTTTTCTGACATTTTTTTTTGTTATAAGTAATTTTTTAAACTGTGAATTTAACTCATTCCAATCGAAAATTATATAGTTTCTTTTTAAAATCTATTTGTTTATTTGAACATTTTTTTTCAATTCAAAATTTGAGTTATCAAATTTTCATTCAATAATCTTTTTCAGTAAATGTTACTGTTTCATTTTTGGTCGACAATGATCATTTTTTTTGCTTTGAAATTCGACTATTTTGTTCAAACATTATCTTTTTTCTTAGAAAATGATATTTCATATTTGGAAATTAATCTTTTTGTTTGAATATTCACCTCCATGGCTAGAAAATGAAGTGCTCCTGTTAAATATTTATCTTTTTAGTTGGAAATTCATCACATTGGTTGAAAAATAAACTGTTTTGTTGGAAATCCGTTTTTTCGTTATCGTAAATTGATTCTCTTAATTGCAAGTGGCGATTTGACCCCGGGAATTTTTATGACTCAACCTAGACTATAAAAAATTCTACCGAAAAAATAGGAGAAATGACCGCTTTCTTTTTATGATTCAAAACGAGATCTTATAATTTGATTTGAAGAAATAACGTTCCGTTAATTTGATTTTCAAAATATATAAATATATCTACACATCATGAGAGGAAAAATTTTGATTTTTTTCCATTACTATAAGAAAAAAGTTGTGCAAATTTGTTGCTCTGTGAGAAATGTGTGAAATTTCAGAAAATTATTATGGTTTTTATTTTAGGGTAGGGAGTTTCAGTGAAGAAGTATATTTTCACTTGGAACAGGGAATTTTTACATAGAGTGTGAACTTTCTAAACTAAATACAATTCAGATTTAGAAGAGAGGAATTTAAAAAAATCGTTCCTTCAATTCAAAATCTGTCACAATTTGAAAGTCTCCTCTTCTCATTTTCAAGTAAAGAAAGTACTTCAAGCAGAAGTAGTATTCCGAAGAAAAATATTTCTAAATTATGATAGAAAGCTTGTTCACATTGTTTATTGCAAAATCATCCTTTTTGAGTTAAGAAATCAACTACTTGTTTAAAATTTAAACTTGTTTGTTGAAAATAAAATATTATTGTTAAAGTTACATTATTTCGAATCAAAATTCATCTCTGGTTAAAATTGTAACTACTTTGTTAAAAATAAATTCATCTTTTTTTGGTAAAAATTCAAGCATCTAGTTTAACGTTGATTTTTTAATTTAAAAATCAGACTTTTTTTTGAGAATGTACTTCGTGGAAAATTTGCCTTTTTTCTTGGAAATTGATATTTATGGTCAAAAATTCATCTTTTTGCTTTAAATACATCTATCACCGTTGAAGATTCATCATTATACCTGAAAATTCATCAGTTTGGTGAAAAATCAATTACTGCAGCTGAAAATTTAACTGTTTCATTTTTAGTAGAAAATTGAAAATTTCTAGTTCAAAATTCAACGATGCGGTAAAAAATTGTCTTTTTGAATTGAAAATTCAATTATTTCGTTGAAACTTCACATATTTTGTTAAAAAATCGATTTTTGTATAAAATTATCTACTTCTTTGGAAGTCAATATTTTTTTTTAAACTTTTTTCTTTATGGTTAACAATTCAAGTTATATACCCTTATTTCATTTTTGTCTGAAAATTTTCATTTTTATGGTTGAGATTTCAACCATTCTGTTGAAAAATTATATTCACTTGATTCTTCATCATTTTGTGTATAAATGTACCTAATTATTTCTTTGACAGTTAGTTTCTTTTGTTTGCTAAAAGATAGCTTTTTTTTGTTGGATGTTAGTTTTCTTGTTATAAGTAATTTTTTGAACTGAAAATCTAACTTATTCCAATTGAAAATTCCATAGATTCCTTCAAAAATCTACTTGTTTGGTTAAACATTAATTTTTTTCAATTCAAAATTGAGTGATCACATTTTTGTTTGAATATCTTCTTCAGTGAAAGTTATTTATCTGTTTGGAAACTCAAGTCCTTCAGTTGAACATCCTTTTTTAGTATAAAACACTTATGCTTCGTTGAAAGTCGGTTTTTTTAAGCTAAAAATGTTACTGTTCCATTTTTGTTTCGAAATAATTATTTTTTGACTTTAAAATTCGACTATTTTGTTAAAACATTATCTTTTTAGTTGGAAATTCATCTTCTTGTTTTGAAATTCAACTGTTCTGGTTGAAGATTCATAATATTATTTGAAAATTCATCACATTAGTTGAAAAATGAACTATTTTGTTGGGAATCCGTTTTTTCTTGTTATCTTAAATTGATTTTCTTAATTGTAAGTTTTAATTTGCAACAATAAAATGGTATTTTTTCGTTGAAAATTAGAGTATTCTTTTCAAAATTGATTTATTTTGCAATGTTTAATCTGTTGTGTTGAAGGATGTTTAGAATGAACGTCATGAATAAAAATTAAAGTTCGCGTTTTCCGACAGATATAAATATTTTACTTCTAGTTGACCGGGAAAATTGGAAAAATTGGCCATAAACCGGGAAATGACCGGGAATTTGAAATTGTTCGCCGAATCGCCACCCTAGTAAATGTGTTTACCCATCCCGGGTTTTTTTTATGATTGTGTTTTGGAGATGCCTTCTATGATTTTCAACACAAATTGAAACATTTTTATAGGACCTTTTTGAAAGAGCTAAACTTGTATCTTCTATTGTTTAATCTTGTAGAATATATTCTAAAAACCCCTGGAAAGTAAAGCTTCATTTGTTGAAACTCTTCCATTTTCGTTTTCTTATCCGTTTCAACAAGCGCATTTTCTTAGTTCAATTGCTAATTTATTTATGCATATAATACAAAATTCCTGTCTTGAAGAGCATTTTTATTGAATTATAAAAACCGATACGATGTGATGGCATTTTGTTTCCTAAAAATCACGTTGACAACGCACATGGAAAATTGATACTCCGAAGATGTGCGAAATTGATGTTTAAAAAAATCGTTCTTTATCTGCTTGAACGATCTTAATTGCTGCACCACTAAGGATGCTCTAGTTGTACATTCAGGTTAGAAATCACTCAATCAATTACCATTAGGAAAAAGATTTTTTTCCGAAATCTAGAAGAAGAATGCTGTAAAGAATTTAGTTGATCTCTATTTTGGAAAAAAACTTTGAAATCAATTAAAATTTGCGCAGTCGCTATCGTATTTTTACATTTTTCATCATTTTGCCACACTATGCTTTGGTTTATGAATGCGTTGAAGTAATTCTTGAATATAAGTCCCTTACAATGTGTTCGAAATGTCTACCAAAGAGACGTGTTATATCCCCGATAATGCCAAGAGTTGCAAGACGACCACCCTTTAACTGCATCCTGTCAACAGAAACTTAATCCTTTCATATTGGAGTGCTACAGTTTTTATCACCTTGGTCTTTCTCGGGACCTCGTTGAGTCGTTCTTTTACATATCAGGATTGAATGTATGGGTCATGATGGTGTATGAATTGTAATGACACAAGTTCGGACACAAGTTTGTCCTTAAAATAATTTAATCAAACTTTTTGGAACAGCGTATGTGGACTGTTTGTTTAGGATCTTGAACGCCTTTTAGTTCCTTTAGAAAGTCCATTTAAGGAAGCGTTCGATTTACTTCTATCCCTTTTCGGACTTGTGTCTTCGTTTCGACAAGGAAGTCCACTGTGGGAATATTTAAGATCGTGAACTCGTCGTCGTAAAATCGAACGAGCGAGAGAAAATAGAGACAGAGAACTCCTTAATTGGTGCTCCCCGCCAATAAATACCCCATTACGACCCGTCTTTAATTTCGACTGAAGCAATCATGATGGCGATTCCATTTGGAACCGATCTCGATCGCTGGCACTCAGCAATGAGTATTAAAACATATATACATGTAAAATAACTCGTGCAATTTAAATTGACGTATCCCTGATGCATCTTATTCGTGTTCTCTGAAGATTATTGAAATATTGACAAAAGCAGTAGTTTAAGATTGTTATCTGTATCCAAATTCTTCAATTCGCTTGCACAGGGACTAGTTTGACAGATTTTTTGTTATTGCCCAATGCTTACCCCACTAGCGGGCGCAAATAAATTAAAAAAATTTTTTGTCCAATAAATACCACCTAATCGTATAAGGATATACCAATCTCTTCACTCACGAAAATATTCTCAAGGTCTTTCTAGATTACATCCTAGGTGTTGGCATGACAATTCACTTTCGCAATAATGAATTCCCCCTGGAGAAAAATGGCAAAGTCACAAATCGCCGTTGCTTAAGTTGTAACCTTCACGTCTTTCCAAGCAGGTGTTAGTATCTAGCTCCTATCATAAGAACAAATCTTGCAGTTTCCTATTTTGTCTAGCGAATGGACTCAGGTGAGGTAGAGCCCGGAGAATAAACATAAGTAGAAGGTTATTCGCAATTGAACCCGCGACAGAGGCAAGAATCACGTGCGCCGCTTTATGGCACCCTAAGGGGCGTCGAGCAAGCGACGCGACGCGACGGTATCTCACGACTGTGAATCCCATCGCGGTGCGTTTACACGTGGCACCTGTTTAAGTGTGTAAACTCCTTCATCTAATTCCTGAATCGTGTTTTCTGACCTTCTAAGGTTACTAGTTCCTCGCAATCCTCGGCCGTTCCTTGCGGCTGCAGTCGAGCTATCTTCATCGTACAAAGTGCAAACCAACAGTCACTTCTTGAACAGTCCCTGAAAATAAGCTCTTGAACACATCCAATCTGAAAGTGTCAAATTTTAGTTCAAAAGCTGACAACTGCATAACTACTTCATTGTCTCCTGCGAATCCTCGCAAATTGCATTTTTTGAATAAAAATCTCGGCACCTCTGGGTTTAGAGATGCAAATCTGACATGTCGACTCAACCTTGTCCAGCAACTTAGCAGGTTCTTAAGGGTGTGGCTTAGACTAGCTTAGAATCAAACACGCCACAAGTGCAGAACGAATCCCGTCGAAGGCAGCACGCGCGGTTCTCAAAGTCGCTGGTATATAACAAGTTTTAAGGACGCACGCATGCAACGCAATTCCTTATCTTAATCGCATGAGACAGTAAGACTTACGGTAAGATCACCAGCTGGCAACCGTTAACGCGGCCTAGTCTTTTGAAATGCCACAAGCCGAGTTATACCTCCCATCGTACAGATTTTACATGTCGATGCCTTGAATCAGGGGTTTGTCCCGGAAATAGCCTAGGGAATTTATTCCCCAGGGATTATGTCGACTTAGCCTCCGATAAAGTAACGTCCAAGGGCGATTGAAATAGATGGATTTCTAATGGAATGAAGGCATTTAAACATGTCAATGCGTAGAATGAAAAACGAAGTTCACAAATTTCCTGCATACCACGGTCAAAATCTAAGTTGGAGATCAGCGCTCTTTTAAAAGATAGAAGGTTCTTGCAGTTTGAAGTTTCTAGCTGCCAGGGTTTCGGATAGGATTATGGAAGCAGTGAGTCAGTGAGTCGTGTAGTCAAACTTCCTTTATGTAGCTTCCAAATAAACCCAAAGATGGTGATCATTCCATATCGTGTTCTCGTGAACCATAAAAGCAGTGTTCCGCCTAACTGTTAAGCTTACTTTGTTGATGAGTTTGCAGACTTTATGGGGTCCATTAACCAGTGGTTAGTCCGGTCTAGTTTAGACTGTTTAAACCTGGTCGCGTGAGTCTGATTGCGGGTTGAACAACTTGAATAGTTGGATAATGGCGGCGCCCACCTCTCGGTAGCGGTACCTTCCCTATCTTTACAAGGTAGTTGCTCTTACACTTAACTAACAAGCCATACCCCATTGCCTCCTTTTGCATGGTCGCTTTCTCGGTAGTCATCTTTCAATCATTATTCAAACTCCTAACCAGAAATACATTTCCCACATCCCAATTCAATGTTCCCCTTTATTACCTTTATACATTCACTTTCCTGAGATCTGAATTTTAAAGAACCTCTGAGTTTCCCAAGTTGAGTGACCAGCAGTTAAGTAAATACATGATCCGGGCTTTTTGAGCCAGAGATTTATGTCGACCATTATCACAATTATCCCGAAATCTTTTATCTTTTTAATGATCGCGTTCAAGAGTATTTTTGTTCTCTATAGTCGGCGCCACGTCGACTCGATTAGTTGAATCGTGGAGCGCAGTCAAGCCGAGGGCTGAAAGCAGCGTCACAGCCAAAACTCATTTCAAACATTCCTGAGGGAGAGGTATGTAATTATTTGGGAATAATGGCCACCCTAGGCGGCCCGGGTAACTTTAGTCCATCGAATAAGGCCTGTAGAGAAAACTCAGCCGGAGATGTATCGTCCACCGACTGCCAACCGCTGTATGAATTATGATTTTTTTCTGCTTGGTTGCCCTCCACCAATTTGGCATTCTCGTTAGGTCCGCTTTAACAAAACGGCCTCGTGAATTAGATTCAAATCGACGCCTTTTAGTTTCGCAACGAGATATTAATGTCTTAAGTAAACTCGACCCTCGTATTATAAAATCCCTCAACTTCCAACGAGTATTACGGAAGCCCTGGAAATTTAAGGTTGAGAGAAATAAACCATTAGCGTCAATTTTCCTTCATGTGAAATATTTTGAAATACGGTTTTGCCTCGTTTAACCATAAACTTCCACAATTCTGTCGAATATAACCTGAATAATACAAGTCTAACCGTTAGAATTGGTTAGGGTCAGTTTGCCTCAAGCCATAGTGATGGCTGCATATCACGCAAGCGGTTATATTGAAACACTGGTCATATTTTCTTCATCAGCAAGGCCTGGAAAATCAAAGGAGTTTTTTTAATCAGATTGCTATCACACGGCTCATTGAACTTATTTAATTATAAGGATTGTGTGTGTAACTTTCCTTTATAATCTTAATTCTCTCCAGACATTAGTATATATGCATGTCATCCTAGTGCTTTTAATTTATAGAAGTGCCTATTAATCACTTCTAAGTGATATGCCATAGAAGTCATTCGTCATAATGCAGCATAATTATTTAATTAAAAAGTTGAATAGATCCATGAATTCAATCAACTATCACTGCATGACATTATCTGATTTGAAAACAACTGATATAAACAATTGATGAAATCAGCCGATAACAGAACAGCCAATCCGACAAGACTTTTCTTATATCAGTGCTCTCCGGTTGCTCTACAACTTAATCCGCTTGACCTTCTTACTCTGAAAATCAGGACTTGCGAGAAAAAAGTTTGAGATGCGATAAGTTATCGATTGGGCAAGATACAAGATCATTTGTCTAGTTGAACCGAATGTCAGCCACACTGGTGGTATACTTGGAAGATCTTGACGAATCGCGTTTGATAGTAGTTAGCAACACGAAAGTGGATTCGTATCAGTGACGTGCAAATCGATCTCTGGACGCGACCTTCGGCACGAAACAGGCGTTTCTCGCATCAGGAGCCTCGAGCACCACTCGGTAGATACCTACACCTAATCTCGTACCTGTTTCTTGCTCGAGGTGGCTGAATCCCTCCCTCCTTGCCACCTCATCCCGTCCTCCACTGACGATGATTTCTCTCTCGTTTCTCGTTTGCTCCTTCTAACTCCCTCTCTATTACATATCCTTCGATAGACTCTTCTTCCACCTGCGAACCGGCCTGCAGTCTCTCCCCTTTATTTGGGTGGAGCCAGTCTTCTCTGGGCCAGATGCAGCACGAATGCAGTTGGGGACCCTCGACCCGCACCTCTTCTTCTCCGCCGAAGGCCTCAAACGAGTTTTAAATTGCTTGAAGCTCGTAGATTTGAATGCGAAAACATGCAAGGATACAAAACGGGACGATCAAGCGCAGCTTTTCACGGTCCCACATACATTTTTTTCTTTGAAGTTACGCTTCCCTTTAGATTTAGATGGATCAAAAGCACATTTTTGACTGTGAATTTTGTCCTGTATAGTTTATCTTTTGTTGGAATGTTTTCCCCGTGTGCATTTGTGTTAGACCCAGGAGGAGGAGGATAAGACTTAGGCCAGAAATTATGCGGCAGGTGGTCGAACGCAACTTGTGTTCAGCAAGGAGTAACCAGCGCTTTAATCTGAATTATGATCTTACGTATGCATAAGCGAACATGGCTTTGCCGATGAGTCAGTTTTATGAACTAGCACCATTTTATCGTACCTCTTTGCGTTCTATCCCCCGGAAGTTGGACGCTGATCATCAAAGAAGAGCTAGTATCGTTAAACACTTTTACAAGATACAACACGCACGGAAAACAGATATGAATTTATCATCAAGATCTCAACTCAAGATGAAATCGAAGAGCCACTGTTATGTTCCAGCGGTGCATCAATGCGCACGAGAAGTTCGGGATGATCAGATAGCTAATATTAAGAGGTTTGATTTGCATATGTCATTTCAAAAAAAGGGGTGAACGATCATCCAGACGTGAGCTGTTCAAAATGAACAACTGGCAGGTTTGCTGGGTGTTAAGTGATCAAACACCACGTTGATAGATCTGTTTTTTTTCTAGCCATTCTTAAGAACGCTGGGTTTTTCATCAGATCAAATTTGCTAAGCGGATTCAATTGACGAGGTTTTAGAACAATAGCCTCGCGACATGATGTCGCGGGAAGAACAGAATCCTGTTGAGCGGTTCTTAATCCTTGATGTGTGGAAGACGTTTCTAAATCAGATATGATTATTAGATGCTGATGTAGGCCGTGACCCTCATCTCGGGACTTTGACAACAAGGGAGGCCTTACGACCTACGAATCTGACGATCTCGTTTGGCATGCGTGTATGCTTTTACTACTTGGGATGTTCCTCGAAAAAGGCGTGTATTAGATTTATTATACTATGTGATGGACAGCCTTCTAAAACGAATGGACCTTGTCATTTCGCGAGCATAGTTCTGGCACTTGAAACTCAGAACATCTCGCTTGAAAAGAGAGGATATTAAGCTTCTTTGGGCTTCCAGACTACGGAACCTTCGTTTACTCTCGGCTGCAATCATCACGTGACGTGAATGGTATAACCTTTGACTTTCTCGCTTCCCACTGCTACCAGCCAGAAATCTTGTGGGAGCTGGATTCCTCCGGGTAAAATTAGTTACCCTTTGTGCCTTCCATTCACAAATGTCCGTCAAGAAATTCAGTTTGCCTTATTGCCCTCGCTAAATGGTCCCGCATTTCAATACAACCTCGACGGCCCTTTCACGAAACAAGCCTGCATTACGCTGCAATAAATCATGCACGATGAAACGTAAAATGCATGAATGGAAAAAAAATTGCAATCATATTATGCTCTCGAGTGTAAAGAGTTATGGATTGCGTCGCCGAATTGTTGATCCACAAAAACGCTGGTCTGATCTTCAAGCCGATTAACAGCCACAATATTGGAACATTTTCTGACGTCTTTGTATATTGCTTTAACCTACTATCTTCATTCATCCTGACTAGCTGAAGCGCAGTAGCGCATGATGATGCTCGTAAGCAGGGCTGAACTGCCTGCAGTTGACGAACAAGATTCAGTTGAGAAATTGAGTACAATACACATCTTGTGACACAGCATGATTATCATAAGGACTTATCAATATCGGCTTAAGATTGACACATGTGACTAAATTTTAAGACTTTGTTATTACCGGCAGTCAAATCTCGTTGCACGATTGATCATCGCCTACTAGAGGACGTTTATATTCTTGCACGATATCAGTCGTGACTATAATATATATATATATAATAGATTCGGTTTGGTCCAAAGCGAATCACGGTCGTTTCTCTGCCTGACTTTACTTCCTTTCCATGATACCTTGACCTTAGTACAGACAGCCGTGATACAATCGACACTGTCGTCGAACGCGTTCGTTACTACCTTATCGTTTGTCGTAAAGTCGGCCTGTTCTTTTGTCTATACCTTTGAATGCGACCCATATGAAATCGAGAGCACTGCTATTGGTACTTTTGCCCATGTACAAAACACAAATCACGATAGCGATTGCCGGCGGCTACCAATGATTTTTCATCGCTGGCGCGTAAGTGGCGCTAAAATATCCCTATGAGTTTTTACCCTACCGACGGTATAGGTCTGTGAAGTAATGATCGACCAGTTAGAATTCTTCCGGTTCATCTCTCCTCTAATTGTATCTCATTAGGATCAGAACTTTGCATAGGACTCGTTTAGTCCCTTTTGCCATTTCTACCTAATCGTGACATGGCAGTTGTGCCGACGAGCCTCTTTATCGATGCGTGATGCAAATCCGCGCGGAAAAGCGTAATTTTAATGCCGATCCTTGTGCACATTGGGTACAACATTGTTCCACGCGGTCAGCACTCACTAAGGTCATAGACTCTGAGATCCTATCGTATCGAATTGTTCCGCTATCAGATCACAACATTACATTACTATACATGTGCATGTGTTTTGTATGAGATACAATGAGCACGATCTTTCTTATGTATAGTTGTATATCATATTGCAGTTCATCCTTACTTCCTCTTTGGACAACATTTTTTGCAGAGGAACATGTGAAGCATTCAAGTCTAGGGAGTAGCTATTGCTACAAATAGAGGAGAAACATAACTTGCATAGAAGTGACAGTGATAAGCACGCATGATCAGGAATCAGGAATATAACCGGTTGGCCTGGATTCTCAGCTCGGATGAATCCGGAGACATCTGACGAGAGGAAAGTGGTAATATCGATGAGAGGATGTGCAACTCAACTGTGGTGCAATGTCGCACATGAGCCGCTTGATTAGTTTGAATAGGTAAGGTAATGATAAAGACGATTAGAATCTCTTGCTTGGGTACCGTTAATGCGAATAGGTAGAACGATGACGAGGGCGAATGTTCAAGATGTTGCAGAAAGCGGTCGTTACATGGCTAGTCTTCCAAGAATTATCGATCATTCACTAAAAATCAGCAAGGTCGTTCCAGCTGTTTAAATACCGATTGATTCACAAGTTGAAGCTTTTAACATCGTTGTGGATTGCAGCATGTTCACAATTAGTCACATTCGTCAGTAGATCCTTCAGCTCGTTCTAAGATGAAGGAATCCTGTCAACGTAACGTCAAGTATTTCATCTAGACGTTTTATCGCTACTTATGTCTCGTCTCGTCGTTTCCAACTGCTTCGACAAGAAAAGAATGGACTTATGCTAATGAGAAAATTTTTTTAGTCGTAACTGATTATGGCAGGCATTTTTTTGCAGTTACAAATCGCAGAGATACCATCTGGAATTTAGTGACGGATGACATTTCATGTAACCGATAGAAAGTTTGGGAGAGGGCAATTCCGTCTTCCTGTTTCTTTACTTTCCACATATCCATCTTGAGCCAAAGCCTCGTTAAATCGCGGGGAATCCTCTGGATGTCGTTCCACTTCCAAGGAGAAGATACCGGAGTATCATGCAGTCGGAATACCGCGGGAAGAGGAACGATGTCGGGTAGAGAACAGGAGGCCATTATCTGACACACCAACCATCGAACCAAGTAGCTAACCATCCGACCAATGAACCAGCTAACCAACCAAGCGCCAAAGCCTATTACCATTTGTTCTGCTGGCCGCGTGATGGAAAAGGAATTCAAACTTTTACGTGAATAAACCAAGCAAATTTATAATAATAAGGAGTCTATACCACAATTGCATTCCGGGTCTAGGAAAGGCGCCAGGTTTCTGGGATTGCTCACCAGGGAGATGAATAAAGAGGAAGAAAAACGCGGCGATGAAGGAGGCAAGGAAATAGAGTCTCAGAGGCAAATAGAGGAAAATGAGCGGGAATACTAATACCCTAGGGAGCGCCGCTCTCAGACAATTAGCAATGAAATACGTTCCCAACACTTCTTTTTCTGCGATTAATTGTAACGGGATTAAGTATGAATTCGTCAGGTTCATTACACTGAAAAAATTTTATCCATTAACAAAATGTGCAAACCTATCTTCATATTTCTCAAAAATTTTATAGATGATAGCACTAATATATCTTTTTTTAAAAGGTGTTATCCTCTAACATCCAGTTCGTATAACTATTTCTCCTCCCTTAATGAAATTAATTGCTATCCTGAGCTCAGATAGTTATTTGCTATACTGGGTAACTGAAAGGCAAACATTCAGAGAACATTGGCTGGTCTGAAAGATTACAGAGCGGGACCAAACAACGACGAATGTGCGTAAGCATTGTCTCTCAGGAGCCGTAAATACTTTCACCTAGGGCACTTTTGCTGCTCGCTGTCCCGAGAATTACCGAAAGACCGTAAATTTTTCACCAGTGAAGAATCGCAGAGAAACACAACCAGAATACTGGAAAGTGGTCATCCTTGTCTCCGCATTTAGTTCAACAATAGTCTCTATCTACGTGAATTTTAATGGATTTTTTAAACAATATCAACTACTCATATCGATTACTCTGATTTTGAAAACCATCTGGTTGAAATTTTCAATCTCAAAGATTATTATCGTAAAACAAAGGATCAGAACGACGAGAGCGAAGATGATTCGGAAGATAATAATATAAAGAGACTGAGATGCTTGAAATGACACTCGGCGGATCTTGAGATTGAAAGTGGTGCGTCTCTACGAATGACTAGCACCCCATTCTCTCCACCGAAGCAAATCGCAGATTCGCAATCTTCCTCACAGGCTTCGGTCCTTAATGAAGTCTGACAGACGAGGCCAGTCGCCCATGCACGAACTCGAAGGAAGCACGACCACTCGATGACGGTAAGGGATACCATGTAACCCGGGAACACCACAACAAACTCATGTTGTTTCGTGTCACACGCCATAAGCAGCGGTTCGGAGGAAGTGAAACGGAACATGGCGCTCGAAGATTACTGTTGAACATTTCTCGAATTTTTAGGTTATACGATACAGCATTCCACTCATTGTCCACTCTTTTATCATCCTTGTGCAGTTTTTTCGAAGTGAACTTCTATGCAAGCGTTGCGAACTGGCAAAGCTGTGACGCCTCTAGTGAAACACTGAAGGTGCGAATTTACGACATCATGCCCCTCTCCTCTCTCGCTGAGTTCACGCTACGCAGTACGCAAATCTGCGACGTATATGTTCCGTACGTTAAGCAACGGGATGGCCATCCATAAACTACGTTACCAATTTTAGGCAATTTTTACACCCCATACCCGTACCCCATCGTTGACAACCGTGGTTTATTTTTCGATACCCTTAATTCTCTATTTGTTTCTTTCTCTAACTCAAAAAGACGAATTTTCAACAATATAGATGAACTTTAGGCCCAATAATTGAATTTGTGAGTCAACAAGATCATTTTTAACCAAGCAGAAGGACTTGTCTACTATAGTATGTGAATTTTCAATCCAAAGGAACAATTTCGGACTAAATAGTACAATTTTCGACGAAAAGAGATAAATGTACCAAAATATTTAAATTCCTAACTAAATCCTAGAATTTTCAATCCAACAAGACGAATTTCTTACAAAAAATAATTTTCTAAAACGAAAGATAGACGTTTCTATCATCATAACAAATATTATAAATGTGAATGTGAGTTTTTTGGTTTGTAAACTACTCTACCGATCATCATGAAATCGTGTATATATATTTTTATGATTATAATGAAGGACATAAGACACTTTTTATTAAAAAAAAACAATTAAAAAAGTAAACTTACTCCGTGGCGGCGAAGCCACCGCAACGGAGCACAGCTAGCAAGGAGATAAATTTCCACTCCAAAAGGACGAATTTTCTATGAAACAATTAAATTTCCCAGTAAAAAAGATTAATTTCACGAAGAGCCTGATGTTCAACAAACTAATAGAACTTTCAAGAGAACAGTTGAATTTTAGCCATATAGATGAAGCTAATTTTTTCACATATTAGGATGAAGTTTTATCCAAAGGTATTGATTTTCCACCTAAAGACGATTATTCAACAAATGCATGAATTTTCAACCAGTAATAAAATTTTCGACTTAAAAATATTAATCTTAAACCAAAAATAGAATCCTCAAATTTTCAGTTTTTAAAACTAATTTGTAACAAGAAAAAAACGAACTTTTATCCGGTTGCATCCAAGAAATACAAAAGATGAATGAAGTTTTCTATCAAGCAGATTAATGTTCTGTCAGAATTGATGCGTTTGCAACGAAATATATGAGTTCTCAACAGAATAGATAAATTTTCAAGCTTGAAGAATATTGAATAAAAAAAGTTTCTTTTCAATAGAAATGACCTTTCTACCATTAAAAATAAATGTTCAATAACCTCCAATAGATTCTTTAATTTTCAACCTAAGTACCTACATTTTTTGAACAGAATATTTACATTTTCATTGGAACAGATAAAATTCAATAGCAAAGATGATTTTCAACTAGAAAAGTTAAGTTCTCAACAGAATAGTTAAAACTCCAATCGGAAAGCTAAATTTCAACAAAGTACATAAATTTTCAACCAATTGGTTGCGTTTTCAACTACAAAGATGAATTTTTGACCAAGAAGACTAGTGTTTTAGCAGAAAAGATGAATGTATGTTATTATTCTTCAAAAAATAGTTGAAAGTTTACAAAATAGTTACGTTTCATACGAAAAAGAATTCATTTTAGACTAAATTGTCAAATTTTTTGCCATAAGAGAAATTCCTAAAACAGTTCAATTTTTACGAAAAAACATGAATTTTCAACAAATAACGTACAAGTTGATATTTTAACCGCAAGATATTTCAATTCAAAACCAAAAACATTAAAATTCTACCTATGTGAACATAGGAACCAAATACTTTAATTTTTATCCGAAGAGAATTATTTTAGCTGTAATAATAAATTTTGAGCAAAAAAAAAATTCCTCAAAAGAGTGTATGTTTAACTAAATCGTCGAATTTTCAACCGATGAAATATTTTTTCACTAGAAAGATTGGTTTCTTGCCCAGAAAGATGAATCATCAACAACATACATGAATTTTCGATCAAGTAATTGATTTTGGAACTAAAAAAATAATACTTTTCAACCAAATGGAGAATAGTTGAATTTTCAATTAAAAATTAATTTTAAGCCAAAAACCGAAGAAATTCTCATCACAATAGTCAAATTTGCAACGGGAGAGATAAATCTCCTGCGAAAGAAATGCATTTTTTGAATAGTTCAACTTTCAACCAATTCGTTGAATTTCGGACCAAAAAATATGGGTCTTTTCATTAAAAAATTGAATTTTTAACCAAACATAAGAATTTTTAAGCGAACGAGATGAGTTCCGATCGAAAAATATAAAATTGGACTTTTCAAAAACAAAAGAAATTCAGCCAAAGATAGAGAAAATAGAAAAAAAGAGTCATCTTAAGTATACTTCGCAAATTTTTATATTTTATTATATTATTATTTATTATTCAGCAGAACAGTGTAAAGTTCAAATATTTTGTCGTTGCTGAAGCTTTACTTCCGACGCGCGTTGTTTCCACACTCACATTTTTTATATTTTATCAGTAGGAGGATTTCGTGGACGGGAACAGTGTATCGACATGTTTTTCATTTGGTGAGGAAAACAACTCAGCTGTTAATTTTTGAAAAAAGTCTTGGACAATATATTGTACATGCTTTCAGGTCTGTTCAACATATCCCAAACATAAAAAATTCGTAATTCTTCCATATGTTTGCCTTGAAATCGTAAAATGTTGTCAGAAAATGTATAACAATGGAAAAATAGTATCGGCCCTCTACTGTTCGGAATGTTAGAATTATTTTGCTGTGAGATGGCCTGGGAAGTTATTTTCTGAAAAAAGCTTTTCTTTCAAAAGTACAAATGAAAATAGACCAGAAAGTGATGAGCTGATATATTGTGTGCCCTTTTCCCAAATTCCAGCAAGATAGATCTAGTTTCAAAATAAAAAGTCAGGAAAAAAACTTGGGTTACCCGACAATTTATGACATCATAGGTTATCATTTGCCCTTAAATCCTTTCTAATGGCTAATAAACGTCACTCACAGCGTATTTATTGCAGTGTGTTCAGTGTTTTATAGTTTCTGAAACAGCTTCTTTCTTCATAATTCTGCCTAGCCGATGCTAAGTCAGCCACAACCTCGTCGACGGTGATTTCGAACTAGAAACTAGAGGGGAATCGAATAGAGAATAGAGAAGACTCTTTGCTTCTTCTTCCGCTGTCATTCCTAGTCTTTAATGTCCTGGAAGTAATGCAGCGAGCAGAGAAGGAAAGCAAGAGTGATGAAGATAAAGATGGAGATGGAGAAAGAGAGCGGAAAGCAATAGTGGGAAAGGAGCAAAAGCAAGTTGGCAAAATTTACAGTGACTGTAATCGCAGTTAAGGCGCGTACACAGAGCAGCATTTGCGGCGTCGTCTCTTGCTCTCGTAGATACGCGAAGCGACATTGCCAACACTGCCCGTATAAGTTCTACCTCACCTCGACTACCTTCAACCCCAATCGGCTGCAAATATACGAGTCGCTTAATGGAGTGTAGAGCTATTTATTATTGGGTCCCTCGCGACCAATCGACTCTTGCCCAACCAGCCGCCGCGCCGCGCCGATTGCAAGACATTCGATTTCGAATTATTGTCGTTGTATATCAAGCCCCTGCGGACTTTAAATTAGGATTTCCAATCTCTGACAATGAGCATTGGCAAGCTATGTGCTCGAGCCATCCTTAATGAAATCTCTTTTTTCTGTTTCAGGTAAGTTACCTCCTGGAAATATCATCTCGCAGGTCCATTTTGCTTTTGGAGGGTGGATACTGGACCGGGTGAAAAGAAAGTAGTAGCCAATTTATCTTTTGATCGAAAATTTTTGGTATTGTCTTCTGTTCTCAAGGAAGTCGTACTATCGGATGAGTGTGACTTTATTAGGACGATCGTGCTAATATTAACCTAAATGTGCTAATTGTCTTGCAGATTCTAAAATCAGGGTAAAAAATGCTTTGAGTTTTTCTCTACACCATCTCTTGATAGCTGAGCCACGTATAATTCATACCATTTTCTTCACGTATGTAATAAATGTTGATATTAAATGTCTAGCAAAGTCACAAGCTAGCAGACTATGGCGGCATTGAAGCTTCAAGCCTGGGTACGCCTTAATGCCTTTATAAATTGTATCGAGCGACAAGTCATGTCAGCGTTGTTAAAACCACACCAACAACTCTCGTCCGGATAAGCGGCATTTTATCACCGACTATTTTCTTTAGAAGATAACAAGCTTCAGTTCTCGTTCCGTTAATTCTAATTGACTTCACAAGAATTTTGGTTTCCCAAACTGCGCTTTTTAGAAACCAGCCATAAAAACCCTAACGTTAAGTTTTATTTCTGGAAAAAGGCAAAATAACAGTAAAGGTAAAACCACTCTGTACGTCATCTCTTCCAGCTGCTCGCTTACACCAGCACAGCCTTTGTAAAATGAGATATATTATCGCGTAATGAGCGCTAGCACATCCATTAAACGGACGCGTGTATTGGTGTAAACGCATCTCTTACGTGTCGCGCCTTTCCTCCGCGTTGGTCTTGCAATGGCAGAAAGCACGAGGTCGAGAGTATTCGCGGAAGTGCCTGGAGGAGGATTGACACGGCAAATATTGCTGTCGTAAATTTCACCAGTGTGCTTCTCTCACCTAAGCGTTACGTTGACTGCCGCCGGTGCCAACCTTTTGCACGCCTCGCTGCACGGCAATGCTTTCCGTATGCTGTTTTATGATTGCGGATATGTTAGATGTGCGTCCAACGCTTCAAAATTACATGACGCTTAGAACCACTTTCTTACCATCTCTAATCACTCTTCGCCCCTCTATCGCAGGATGCGGGACACCAATTCGACTGGGACTTCACAGGATGGAAGTGCATCAAAATTCATTGTACACATATTTTGCTTTCGAAAAAGTGAGCTTCAGTTTTTAAGATATCGAGGGTTGATTACTTGGGGTAAAGCGCGGTCTCTGTTCGACAGTGACGAGCCGAGGTCCAGCTTGAGAGTGGCGATTCGAACGCTCAAACCTAAATACTCAAACGTCGGTATCTCGGAAACTAAAATTCATTGTATCAAAAGAAAAATTATGCATTCAATGGATTTTGATTTACCTCAACCTGTGAAGCGTCACGCGGCCTTTTCTTGCTAGTTTCTTTTTCTTCGAGAAATACCGTATAGTCGTCTTCTCTCAGCTTTTTTACAAAATCCCGCGATATCTAGTAGGATGTGGTTAACCTGCTGTGATCAAATGTGAAATCAAATCTTGAGGAGTGAGAAACTATTGTTTTCTCGCAAGACGTGGTACTATGTCAGGAACGTACTTTGCTGGTATTTCGTGTCGCGTCATGTTTTCCTGTCGTCGCCATAAAGCGTGCGTGGTAAGAATCAGACGGCAGATCGAAGGCAGCGGTTCTTGTTACTCTATTTTTGCAATTTGATCGGTACTCAGTTGTTACTACCTTTTCCTGAGACCGTCACAAAAACACCCATCGTCAGTACTTCTGCCCTCGATCAAGCCACTTTTTCTGGCCACTCGTCTTCTTTCCCCGTTCTCCACTCTACCTTTCTCCATTCTCACTAACTTCTGTGTATGAAAAGAAGAAGATGCTGATCCTTTGGTGGTTGTGCACCCGGTCGCTCGTTGGCTTGCGGTGGAAACCAGAAATGCCGGGCTTGTTCCTGGTTATCGAACGCATATCGTTGGAAAACGCTCTAAGGCTCGCAGCTCCCAAGAAACCGCGGCGCTGGAACTAGGGATTGATCATTAATAAGGGCTCTAGCGCGTGACCTTGCCGAAACATGAGTCCTAGATCATCGCGCGCTAGAGCCCTTATTGCATCCGGCCCCTCATTTGATCAACTACACGCATAAACAATTGAATGATGATCACTCCTGAGCCGTGATCTAATAAGCGAGTAACGAGCTCCCACTCACATGAATCTTTGATTTGCCTGAAGGAATTTCTTACAAAGTAGCTCATCGACTATCTCCCCAAAAGAACAGATCTAATCACGAGCAATTCGAAGGAGTCTGGGCAAAACTTGAGTACCAAACGGGACATTGTTTTGAATCTTTGTAACCTATTTTTAGTTTAACGAGAAGATACTTACCATAAACTTAACGCGAGGCGTTTGATGGCTCTTGAAATTGAGTGTTATTACCCGCAGAGCTGAACCTAAGCCGACTAGGATGATCTCACTAGACGAGTTACGTTGTCGATTCGCGTGAGGAAGTTAATCGCAGTGATACTTTAACGACATCTTAACGATACTTTAACGCTCAGTTTACAAAGAATAGCACGTACCAGCGAAATAGTCCATGCCATGCAAAATGTTTTCAAGCCCTTGCAATACTCACTAATTGGTCTCGCTGATATTTTAATGTCTGCCACTTTATATCTCGTTTGCCCACCATTCAAGAAAACCTGATCCAGTCCTACTTTCTTGCCCTCCCATCGAAATGTCGGTCGGCTTGGTCACGAACTTTTAGCAAACTTTTGACTTATTATCCAATCCGAAACCTCGAATTCCCACAAGAAGCACTGACTTGAGATACAACAGGATAATTCAAAATGCAGATTAATTAAGATTAATTCGTGACTTGGTGCAATTCAACAGCGCATAAGTGAAAGAAAGGCATACTCTTTCTTGCTTGCATGTTCCAAGATGCAATCTTTTCTCGACTGTTATCTCACTTTCCATTCAAAAATCCATCGACCACTCTTCGCTGATTAATTATTGTCTCTAGAATTCACACAGGGCTCGAGTAATAAGACTCGAATGTGACGGTTTGCCGGAGGCAACAGGTCAGGGCTATTTGTTGAGATTCCCGCTGGTGTTCAACGCAACACCTGCAGAAACTCATTCTAAGGTCCTATGTTCCCGATCGTGTAACGCACGATGCTGGTGAGATAATGATCGTCGTTAAGAAAGTGTTGATGACGGAGAATGGCTATAGGCACCCGTCAAGAAGCTGCCGATGATTTCACATTTTCGATCCTACGACCTCTCATCCACTGATAATTTGATGCCAATTGATCGACATTGACGCAATAACGGATGGGCTTCTTCAAGAAAAGATTGCCTATCTATTCTTGGATTCGTTGCGTCGAATCCGCGATATTCTAACTAGTCATCTCTCTAATTGCTTCTAATGTATCTTACTTCGTTCGTTTGTTTGATAAAAAGGGTAGGTCATCGATTCATAAAGCTTTTATGTACAATAGTATATTCTTCTTTATCTTTACTAACAAAAGCCATGTACTAGATCCTGGAACCGTCATGCTCTTCCTGATGTCAGCCAAGCAGATTAGCTTTCTGTCTTACTGATCAGTAGCAGAGTGAAAGGATCACTGATGGATTGGGCATGTCACTTGTCCTTTATGTGGATATGAGAAAGCACTATCCATCTTTATTGGAACTAATACGCATTCCGAGATATTTAAAGACACGCCTTTGACGCTCCCTTGTTGACTGACAATAATTACAGGGCCTGTCGTATCAACTAGCCCTTTTGGTATTCGGTTATTCTTCGGTAGAGCTGACACCAGCTGTAATTACGTTACGATCCTAATATTAATCAATGCAGACGCCCTCTGCGATTTACTCTTGCATCAGCTTTTTCAGGGGCTACAATTAGCGATACATTAGCTCTTGCATGCTACAAGGTTTGTTGATCACGATGATGTTAAAGTTGTGACAGCTGCCGGCTGACGATCATTATGTCAGGTTTCGGATGCCTCCTTTTCCAGAGGAGGTTTAGTAATTTTTATTTTCATAAAATTGAAACTTCCATAATAATATATTTTTTTATTTCAAAAATTCAAAATTAACAGTTCTAATTAGTCAAAAGCGTCACAGTAGTTCAGCTGTTCTGAATTTGGGAAAAAGAGCAGTAGACATTGAATTAGATAATTTTTCAAGTATAATTTTGGATTCTTCAGGTAAAACTATTGTCATCGACTTCAATAATTCTATTTTACAAAACAGAATGTTCAGTGCATTTACCGCAAGTTAAGCTTGCCTCGAGAAGGATTTGGCATGATGTTATAATGATAATAATAATAACAATAATAATAGTAATATGAGCCTCGGTCCGATCCCTGAGTCGGTACCTCTAGAAATTTTTCTATGAACTTCTTCGGAGGTCCTGGTGGTTCGGATTCCACCTTGAACTGTAGCTTCCTCCCTCCATCATACGCTCGACTGCAACCCACACAGTGGATGGTAGGATGAAAAAACTAGGTTGCCCAATGTGTAAAATTAGGCACACTACTCTCAGTGGTTTACTTAATTGGATTACAAAAACGCGCCCATAACTGATGACAGAAACCGGTACTGGCCCGTGTAGAATATTGAAAATAAAAATTCTAGACAAAAAATGCCTTCGATATATTGGGCTGTTACGATCTTGAGCATGGGATGAAAATCAGCTCCTTCATTTTTTATATAATAAGAATAATAATGTCCTAAAATTCAATATTTATATAATTAACTATGTACATTTGACAAATAATTTACTTTTTCGAAAATGGTGGATATGATTAATTCTGATGACATTTTTTCTACCTTGAAAATGATCCACCATTGATTACGGTCGCAGGATAAAATTCGTTTCCAATATTTCAAATATGATTTCAATTGATAGCAAATATGGAGCTTCATAAGATTATCGAAAATTCCAAGTTCAGGGCATCTTTAATTGAAGTTTTTTGAAATGCACAAATTCAAATTTGAAGCATTTATGGAATCGAATTATTTTGAATAAAATATATTTTTATTGGGATTTATTTTATTTAAAAAAAGAGTGGAAGTTACAAGGTATTCCAGCTTGAGAACCTGTAAATTAGCATATTTTGTAAATTTTGTTTTTGGATTTAGAAGCTCATTTGTTTCAGTATTTCAATATGAATTTATATTTAAAAATGCCTAAAAACTGAAATTATCTCGTTTGGAAGAAATTGATCAATCCTATTGAAATCAATAAAGTTTTTAAGTTTAGAGTTTCTGAAGCAGTTTATAAATTTTCAAATCTTATATCTATGAAATGTAAAAAATTCCAAGACCTTGTTTTCTTGTCTCTGAAAATATGCTATATCATAGTTTAATTAGTTTCACTTTATCTGATCAGTTTTTTATTGATATTTTGTCAACTTCTAAAATTGACCATTTTTTCTAAAATCGGGCTGTCAATGCAAGGTCTTGACTTTTCTCAATTGTACTGGAAGACCTTGAGAAAACAAACAATCATATAAATTTGAGTCTAGTGAGATTTCACTGTTTGTATGGGTGGCTCAAAAATGCGTTGGAAATTTTGTTCTTCTCCTGTAGAGGAACGCACCCTCGAAAAGAGAATTCCCATAGGTTTAAAATTTTTTTATTATACCATTAAGCCAAATCTCTTTCGGGGTAAGCTAAACTCGTTTACATTTATAATCATAAACGAATTATTATTGGTTATTTTAAACTGAGTGGGTCACCAGTCCACTGCAGGAATCTGGTAGAAATTCTTATAAACTGCTCAAATAAGAGCTAGTCGAATTTCAAGATTATCAATTTTTACACAAAAAATATTAGACGATTATACTTCATAAAAATTTGGAAAAATAACGCGTAATAGGAAAGCATGAATTTGCAAGGAAATTTCCAAGTGCAACCGCGAAGAATACGAATTTTCATCAAGAAAACAATTCATCTACTCAATAAAATTCAATGGCGATTTAAAAGGGAAAATATAAGGCACTCATCTTCGTGTAATGATGTAGATTCGCCGACCAGAGATGTTTCTACACTGAGATTATCAATTTTTACAAAAAAAAATCTGCCCGCTTCGCGGGCACATTCTCATCGCGCAATATATTTGAACCGCGCTTCGCGCTTGTTTGTTCCAAACCTCGCGCTTCGCGCTCGGGTATTTGTGTCTCGTAATCGGAATGCTTTTGCTATTGTTCATTTCA
>WSXT02210497.1:0-17816 GCA_011762715.2 Neuroterus valhalla
AATAGAAGATGTTATTTCTTAATTTCATTGTATAAAATAACTGTAATAGAATTGAAGCATCTTATGATTTTGTGAATGTTTAAGAAATATTTAACAGGGTTTTCAAATATTGTTTATAGGTCTTCCAAGTTTTCTACTGAGTGAAACTGATGTAAGAGGATACGTGGAAATAAAAAGAATGCCTTCGGCTGCCGAAGACCCTTCTTATGACGCTGTGAGCATCGAAGAGTCGGCGAAAGTTGTGAATTTGGAAAAGAGCCAGGTGGTGAAATTCGTTGAGAACGAGGTCGAGGATAAGATCTACGAACCGATGTCTGAGTTTTCCATATCCAGAGGTCCTCAAGCCAACTCCAGTTTTCTCTGGAACAATCAGATAAGAAATCTTCAGTGTGATGAAAAATCTTCGACACTTGATCGAGGTAAAGAGTTGGATCTCAATGAAAATACCTACGAGGAATTCGACGATGTTGGAACAGCTTTTGAGGTGATACATTTAATTTTACAAACAAATTTTTCTTTATTGATTGAACAAGAGAATATTTCCAGTTATTATTCGTCTACTGTCTGTGATTATGAAATTGAATCTTGAAGTACGAGATTCATCTCTTTTTAGACTTCCTGAAAGAATTCAAAGTGTTTTCGAAACAACAGAATGTTAGTCTTTTCGCAACTTTTATTTGAACAACAATCATACATGAGTCTCTTCTGGCCTTTGTTAGGAATATATATCTCAGGCTTTTGCAACTTTTAAGTTCACAGTACGACAGGTAAACACTTCTTGTTTATCTTCGTAGGTGTTGGAATTCATTGTCTGAATAATAATGCGTACGGATAATATAACACAGCTTGCCTCAGCAGAATTTTGATACCTTACATAATTGGATGTCATTTCGCAAGAGAAGTTGATTGGCAAGTAATTGTTAAAATAAATTCCTAACATTATATATTGTACAATTTTTATTTATAGGAGGACGAATACGATGATGTTGGATTTCCTCAAACTGGAGAATCTGACGAAGTTTATGACGACGTGATGCCTTTAGTTCATCAAAAAGAACGGCACTTCTCATCGACAAGTACCTTGGAAATAAGTGACTACCCGACTCCTCCTAAGGATCAAATCCCGGGGGGAATAATAGGTGAGAATGAGGATAGGATAATTGAAGAGGAAAGTCCCAATTATGAAAATCAGGATACATCGATAAGCAACGAATATTCGAGTGTGGATGAAGATGAAGGTGAGGAAAAAGATGATTGTGGACAGGGAGTGTATGATGACGTAGGTCTTCCAAGTCAGGAACGTGTCAATAGCCTTTACGCATCAGGCTCCAGTGCAGGATCTCAACCGGGGTCAACGTCGAACGGCAAGGAATCTGAGTGGGAGGATCTCGAAGACGTTAAACCCTCTTTGCCCTTACCCAAGAGGCACGTCTCGTGGTGAGTGGCATTTGAATTCTCCTCTCACAATCAGCTCAGCGAGGCTTACTTAGGCAATAGTCTCAAGAAATCACACGTGCAGCACCTGCATTTATGCAGTGATTTACTCAGTGTCTAAAAAGAAACAAGACTTTAATTTACGCAAATTAGGAAAGTAATTTGCTACTTCATTTAATGGAGGATGCTCTAAAGTTCTTGTGGTTATATAATTTAGAGACTTTTAAATGGAAATTCATCGGTTACTTGTTTTTACATTCTCATAATAATGAGAAGGTATTGGTTTTATATGAAAATCGACTATCGCGGAATTAATGAAATCTCCATGTTTCGAGACCCTTTTGTGATTCCGAAAAAACAGAGTTTACGTTGGTGTTTGTCTGTTGCCGTCGTCGTCGGCACACATTTTGAGGTACAAAAAAGAAAGGTCAAGTTCATTACCCAGCCTTTTTAGACCAGCGGTAATTAGAAAATACCTTTTTTCGATCGACCTATCAACTCCTGGATATGCAGCACTGCAAAGGAGGAGTGCTGCCCAGATATACAATAAATAAATATAAAAAATGCATCTACATATCCAGAAGTGAAGCAAAAAAACAATGTAATTATGTCAATCTTGACCTTAATTATGTCAACCTATGTAACCTCGACAACGAAACAAGCTTTAAAAATCACAAACTTCGCAATATTACCAATTTGTATACCTGATGATGATGTTGTAAATTGTTATGCTTTGTTTTTCATCATCTGAACAAGCAGTCCCAGATCGACAAGAATGTATTCATTAAAGCCGAAAAAGCTGCAACAAAAAAGAATTCACAATCAAGTTACAGCAGCCGACGTTTTGCTTTTCATTTCAAAAGATCTATACAGAAATTTAGGGGAGTGCAAAGACCAAGCAGCAGGCAAATTTTTTTTTCTTTTTTTGATCGATTCAAGATTGATACTTAACTTTAATGTGACTAACTAATAAATGTTAAGAGCGTACCAAATATGAAGAATCTATAGTTGGAGAACAAGGCAATCTCAAATTCAAGAAATCTGTGTGTGAAAATTCAGAGAATCGCAGAAGAAATTGGAGAAATTCCAAATTGAAACTTCTCAAAACATGAGAACATAACAATTTTTGGTATGAAACCTGACGATGTTGCAATTATAAGAATATTGAAGTTGATATCCTTGAAATTGGTGATGCAGAATGTTCACTGTTTGTTACTTGTTTCTTTTAGACTATTCAATTTAAGGTTAATAATTTAGCTACCCAAAATTATCGAGAAAACAATGGTTATAATAAACTGAAAAAAAGGACAACAATTTTGTTAATGCTAATGCAGACTGGAAATAATTGGACCTAATGGGTCTCCTAATAATGAAGAATATAAAATTTGTTTGAACAAATTGTAATTTTAGAGCAAATTCGATTTTCAAATGTTCAGATCTGGAAGTAGAAATGTAATAAAATAAATTTCGAAGCAGTTATAATTTGTAATCAAACTAAATTTATGAACAAAATTATTAAATTATGTTATGAAGCTTACCTTGAAGCATCTCAACTGAAAAATAGTAATGATTCAAGTTATAACAATATTGAGAACCCGAATCTTAAAGCATCCCGACTAGACAGAAAACAACATTTAAATCCGAAATTGTTGGAAATCCAAATTTCTCAGCTTACAAATATTGATATTTAAAAACTTCATATGGAGAGATATTTAGTTTTGAAAGTGAGCAAATATAATTCAGTTTTCATTTGGAAGCAATCCTAATGTGAAAGGAAATTATTTGTTAAATTGATGGTATTAGTCTTATATATAAATTGGTAAATTTACTAGAAGAATCAATTCTCAAAGTTAAAATGTAAAGAAATTTTTAATTATTTTATTTTTGAGTTCCTAATAGCTGTAATCTTGAAATCTTCAAAGCATCTCGAATTGTTTACAAATCAGAAAGCATAGATAGAATAAAGAATTTACAATTAGCGGGATTAATTATGTGAGCAAATAAGTTTGAAAAAATTCAAAATGATGAAAATATTCCAAAATGTTAAAAAATGCTCGCAATGAGCATTTAAAATATAAAGATAGATATTAGATCCTCTAAATAAAAAAATTCCTAAATTTGTTATAGGAATTAAGAATCATTCGAATTCTGAATAACATTAATAATATAAAAAAATTGAGAAAAATACAAGCAATGAATGCCAGGGATTGGCTTGGATATTAATTTTTCTAGTAAATGATCGATTTTGTTATTTTCATCAAGAAAAAGCAAAAAAAGTGAGTTTGTGTCATGTGCATTAAAAATTTTATGAAAAAGGTGTGAATTCTTTTATTTGAGAAAATTCTATATAAATTTTTTATTCAAAAATATTAAAACTTTGTCAATACGTGTTTAAAACTTTCTCATTTTTGTTCACAGTATTGATTGTATTCATCCAAAGAGAATAAAGAAAGCATTATGATTTCGGTCTCTCTTGGTATTAATATGATGAAATTTATGTGTGTGTTGCTTCAACACTCGACCCAAAAGTCAAAACCATGACGGTCCATCTTTATTGTTGGGATGGAAACAATAGCTGCATAGTTTCAAACGTTTCTAACATCCCAATAGTGATCTTTTTTACAATTTAAGATGAGATAAATGATAAAGACTTCATTATCTTTTTATCATTGGGGGCCATCTTCAAAATTTTCCTCGTTGCTTGAATTCATTTATTATTAGATATAAATTTTTGGAAATGTAACTGATAAAATTCTGTTCCCATTTCCAGTACTCGAAATGGAGATGCTCATCAGAGTACAAGTAAAAAGAAACCAGGCCAGAGATGGTCTCGCAGAATCAGAGGACAACGCTCCAAAGTGTCTCGGAAAATTTCCGGAAGGTCTCCTGTCCAGACGACCTGTGACCGCGTGGTCCTCTTTGGTGAGTGAAAATAATAAGAAAGTTCGCAGCTATAATTAATATAATGCAAGCGACGATGCACGCACACGCAAAGAGCGAAGAGATGTTATCTTCTTACGCAACCACAACGAGCATGGGAAAGCCTTTGACGTCCTGAAATCACTCTTTGAATTCGAAATATGTCGAGTTAATGTTCAGTCTCTAATTCCAGTTGGCTAGTCCAGTATTAAAAACTCCGGAAGAAATTCAAATCGCACAACTTATTATTCCCAAAAGGAGAGAAATTTATTTAGCATTTAATTTTCTCCTGATTTGCTTCCTTGATAATTCAATTGATTCAATTTAGAATCTTCTCATCCATATTATTTTTCCTTTTCAAGTTTGCTTGTCTAGAAACTTTACTAAATTGTGCACTAGATTTTTCTCAATTCAGAAGTATCTTTAGGCTTTTTACGTTCCACATCGTTTCTTTCCTTGCCGACACAACGAATAGGAGAGACTCGAGTCGAGGCCTTGACTTTTGTTCATTCGATTATTCGCATTTTCAAATAAGTCGTTAAACTACTTCGTGATGTTGAGACATCAAGTGTAGGAAGTATACATTTCAAGAAGTCTATTTTGCATTAAGTATATAGTCTATAATGTACATTTTACATTCTGAGTAGCATAAATAGTCTAGAAGTAACAAGTACGTAGACTCTTTTGAAATTCCAACTTGTTATCGAATCAACTGGGTATTGCTTTGATGGGATTTACCAAAACCCAATGAAGCGTGGAAGGCAATGTCCATTCCGTGATTGAAATTCAATTAACCCCTAAGCTCCTCTTTTCCATTCTTTAATTTGAAAAATATTCTTCATTGAATTATCAAACCATGTTCCCGATACAAATTTGATTGTGACATAAGATAGAGTATTCTATTATCAGCAATACAACTTTCCTTCTTTCAAATTTCCTTGCAACGCAACATGTGATTCAAATAACACGTTTTACCTCAAATAACGGCGAAGTCTTTCTAAACCTAATGCCTGATTCTTTGATTTCCTATTTTCTGTTTCGACGATTTTTTTTGCCTGCCAAGACTTATAATGATTGATTATTTCTCAATAAATATTCGTCCGACTTCTTTGACGTAATGTATTAAATTATCTGAAATTAGTCTTGCGGATTAAAAGAAGTTTCCTGTTCGAATGCGAAGAAGAAGAAAGTGGATAGGATGTTAGATTCTTCTAATTAGGACATGTATTTGAAATTATAACTACCTACTGGGTGGTAATTTAATGACAGTTAAAGCAAAGAATAATTAAAATAATCTTAAGGCTTTAAACGAATTGAAAAAATTCACATGGGATGTGCTTCACATTCCCGGGATTCTTGTTACGTAAAGTTTTCCATAAACGAATAAAATAGTCATTTCAAACAGTTTGTTTGACGAAACAATGGATTTCACTTGTTACAGTCATAGTTACATAGGTACTCAGTTACAACAGTGATCGAGAAGTGCGTGTGACGTTGAGTTATCGTGGATTATTTTCTCCTGGTATGATCGCACGCGTTTGCAGGATATAATTAAAATATATTAAATAAAAATATTTTCAGGGTACGTTTGAATGGGGTTTTGATCAATATTATTAGGTTTTTAAATATATGATTCTTTATCAATATTTATTCGAGACACACTCAGATTGAATTCTTTTAATTTTGTATGAGGTTCCAAATTCTAGAAACTTAACAATTATGTTTGAAAAATCGAATTGTATTTTTAATATATAATTTGTTCAATTGCATTTGATTTAGAATCTAAAATCTTCAAGAAGAAACTGAAACTAACTCAAAACTGCATTCTGAGAAATGTCCTCAGAAAAGTTCAAACCGGTTCGAAGTCATCGCAGCGATTAAAAAAAAAATTAAATTTCTTGCGTGAGTAATATTATAGGATAACCAACCAAGTCAATCGAACCGATCGAAATACTGGTTAGGTATTATACAGAATAAACTGTAGAATCGCGAGTGCCTTCGCGGTACCTCGCGCAAGGTGAAAGCGCATTCTCAGTCACGGCCGAGCCGCGACGGTGTTCACAGGTCGTTTTCGGTTCGCTTACATAAGTTTACATGTAAAAGTGAATAAAATATGTATTGTTATTCGGAACGTGTCTTCAAGACACGAGACAGCCCGACAATATAATTATTTATTTGGACTGGGACAAGGACCCTCTTCGGGTTGCACATTCCAGGGACAGTCAAACAAATCATGAAGAAGAAATGAGACAGGGTCCTAAAACACTTTCGCGTCGACCCAATACCCAAGGTTCGTAAGGAAACTGAAACATCCGAGGTCGCTTCCACAATCATCATCTTGTTGAATCCAAAAGTGTTTCCATCAAAAACTTGAGAGTGAAGTGGATATTCACAATTTTTAATTTGGGATCAAGAATAAAAGATAGAATTTCTACTATTGCTGAAAATAAACATAAATATATGAAATTAGGCGATTTGACGAGTGCCGTGTTCTTTTATTTGAATTCAACAGTTTATAAATATCTGAAATTTATTTGAAAATTTAAATTTAAACATGAAATTAGGTCTACAATTTCTTAGATTTGTTACAATCGGTAAACATGCTTAGTTTGAAGGACAAGCCTTGATGTAAGTTGCAAATGCAAACTTTTATTTTTATATACTACCCAAGTCCAGTTTAAATATCTGAACTCTTAACTATTTCTTGAGGAATAAAAAGTCTCATAAACCTCATAACAGAAGTTACGTAACAAGTGAATAACATTTTTGTAGATCGAAATATGTAGCAAAGAAAAGAAGTTAATTATTCATTGTCTGTGATTAAACAATCTCTTGTTGACTTACCTAGAAATGTGCTGGAAATCAATTTTGAATAGAGATAATAATAATCTGCAATTGATAATTGGTACGCTTTGGATTGGTGTATATTCGTTCCAGCAATTTAAACATTTTTTAATGTTCAAACTTGTTCCGTAATTTATTGAGAGTTGCGAGCAATTAGGTTTCGTTATATTCATTCAAGTTTAAAAAAGCGTTATCTTTTGCCTCAATTTTAAAGATCTATTCATTTTTAAATGTTGTTTAATTTTGAAAACATCGAATACTGTTATGTCATTCATAAGTCAAGTACCAGTATCGTCTGAGATAAAAATATGAAAATTTGAAATTTGTGCCTTAAATTGGAAATGATCTAGAGGTTCATGAGTTGAAAAATGGAACTTAATTTTAATATAAATTGAAACGGAGTGACTAAAGAAGGAAACTTTCGATTCAACAAGATATTTTGGGGTCTCGACCGAAAAGGATTGGAGAGAACCAGGTTTTATGAGATCATGGTGGCTGACCTTGAGAATGATTTCAAGTGGCCGTCAGCCTTGGAAATGGCTCGGTGCTATTAGTTGGACCCGCGGAGGAAACTGCAATTTCAACATGTCATCACCTCAAGGACGGGCCCCAATTTCAACAGGCCTGCGGACCCGTTCAGCTTCGAGTGGTCGACCTAGACGAAAACACCGACACCCAGGAGACGTCCTGTTACGTTTCAGAAGGTTCATCGAGAGACCGATTTTAGAGTAAAAATAAGAGCCTAATTTTAATATTTCCAGAATTTTGTCATTTTTCATGTTCAAACCCCTGGGAAATGTGGAGCAAATACGAATAATGGATTTTTCACTTTTTTTAAAAATGTAATTGAAAATTGAAGCAGGATTTTTCAATTCCAGGATATAGCAGGAATTCCAGTTCCTATTTCCCCTTCTTTTCCGTTTTTCATGCTTTCCCCAAAATCTTATATAATTCCTATATTTGAGAATTTTTGCCATTTTATCTAGATTTTTTGGAGCACTACAATATATACTTCTTCTTCTTCTTCTTCTTCTTCTTGGGGGTATTTTTCTTAGCACTAGATCTTATAGGGATGTTCAGTTTTCCGCAGTGGATGAACAGATATATGAACTGAAAAGTTATAGGAAATTCAATTTGAAACTATTGGAACTTGAAGACCTTTACCAAATTATTTCTTTGTCTTGTTAGCACTGAATATATCAATTCCGAAACTTTAAATTCAACTTTTTCAGTTAATGTATAATATCCAAATAAATAATAATAATGGACTTGATTTTCTTAGAGGTGGCTTTCTCGAGGACTCGAAGGCGGAAAAACTATCAAATTTGAAAGCCTTCGAATCAGTTACCTAAAAATTGTAAGAATTTCTGAATGAAAATTGATAAAATAAAAAACATAAAAAAATTTAGAACCCACCAAATAATTTAAAAGCTTTCAGATTCCATAGGCTGATGTTGAGAAAAACATTGAGTTTAAAAGTATCTGCAATGATCATGCATGATTTTTGATAACAAAATTTGGAAATACAAAAGTGGAAATGAAGGGTACACCCATTTCAGATAAATGGGCATATTAGGTACCCGGATAACACACAAACGTTTTCTGGCAAACCAAAAACGCTTTGGATTTTTGGTAAAAAAAAGTTTTCAAAACGTTGGATACTTCCGCTGATTTTTGAGACTCAAGTGAAAAAACTTGTCAAAAACGTTTGACCATTACAATTCTGAGTGACTACAAATTCAACACGTATTTTAAACGTTTTTAAAACATCTAAAAGAAATTTGGTAGATGTTCAAAAGAAGTTCAAGAAACGCTAGAGAAGTAAAATTTTGAACGATCGAAGTTATGAACGTATTCCAAACGTTTTGTAAACGTTCGGAAAAACGTTTGCTCAAAAAATATATAGCGTGATCTTTCTCGTAAGTTGCAAGGAAATATTGTAATAACTATATACACGACTTTAAAACCTATGTTTTTAAGAAAAGACACGGAAAAGTTATCATTAGAAATTAGGGTATGGTCTAAATAGCATTAAAAGTATATGAGCTACTAAAAAAATTTTTATTCTTCGATCAAACGTTCTTCAAAACTTCTTTAAACGTTTCGCAAACGTTTGACGGAAGTTGGATAACCGTTTTGTAAACGTTTGATAAATGTCTTTCTAACGTTTTAGAGACGTTTGGAAATTTATTCTGCTCAAATTTTGCTTGGTTTAACGTTTACGAAACGTTTGAAAGACGTTCAAAGACACCAACGACGACTACGGCGATGACAACGACAACAGATAGACAGACACCAACGTAAAAACGACTTTTTCGGAATCAGGTCTCGAAACGTGCAGATTTAATAAATTCCGCGAAAGTCGATTTTCACATAAAACCAATACCTCCTCATTATGATGAGAATGTAAAAATTAAAAATCGTAATTCAACAAGTTCGAGAAATAAACGATTTCAATCTTAAGTGGAAAATTACCAGATTCTTTTCTCTTGAAATACTCTTGAATATTCATAATTTCGAAGGAAACAATTCATCTGCTTTCTGTTTTTGAAAATTGAAATTTTGATTCTTCCTATTTGAAATCATCCAAATATGGCCTCTTCCACTCCAAGAAACGTCGAACCTAAATGCTCTAATTTGAAAATATAAGAGCCTTCCAAACTTAAGGAAATTGAAACTCATATCCTTGTAATTTTTTAATCATTCATAAACCCATGTTTGAAGAAATTAATGGTCCAATAATTCTAGTTTTCAAAACTTTGAATCTGGTTGCTTACAATTTCCAAGCAATTAAAACTGGTCCCCGTTCAAATATTCAGTTTTCGTACTAATATTTGGAAATAATAAATAATAATATAATAAATGAATACCAGGTAACTGCAAATTTGTTAATTAGTGTATCCCTTTTTAAGAAAGCAGCAAAATCTAAACGAATCTAGGAACAGTAATATCTGAAACAAGAAAGTCCCACTTTTTTTTCAAACAGCCAGATCATAAATGCATATCAAGGAATAGAAGTCAAAGTAGTTGGTACTTGATGACAGTGACTGCAAAAATGTTATTCTCTCACTAACAATGAATACCTACTTGAGTTTCTCTGATTCTTCGCATCCGGCATTGCATCCAGTATGTACTTACAACTTTACTCATACCTTTGTTTGCCTCTACAGCACACTAGAGTCGTCAAACGCAAAAGGCATAGGCGATAATCTATTATTACATCCACCCTCCTCTTTCTGACAAATTCTCGTTCCAGATTTATCAACCCTGATCTTCATGAATTATGACTTTACAACTAATTCTATGAATCTCTCTTGATCTCTTCTCAAGCACGTATCACAATAGTGGAATGCGATCGTCGACGCAAAAAGTGCAAATCCTACAAAATGAATGGAATGAAAAAATGAAGACGAGTCAGAGATTTGAGAGAATTTTTTTTAAATCTCCTCTCAACTGCTGATTGGAAAACAGGGATCTAAGACATCTATACTTCTATATGTATTTTTCGAACTTTTCAAGTTAGATAACAATAAAAAAATTTTAAGAGAATTTGAAAGTTCTAAAGATCGATTATATCATAAATTAATTAGGTACCCGAGTTTATAAAATCTTAAACGTTTTTTTAACAATCTCCTTTTCAGATTCAACATCAGATGACAGCAACTATGAAACACTCTACGCCTATCAATTTGATGACTTCAGTACAGATTCCGAGGCTGAAACCGAGACTTCTAATAATCCTAGAATCCCGTCCACCTTGAATCAGAATCAAGTTTTGAATTCTCACTTCGAACCTCCAACGCGGCCGACACCACCACCTCCTAGGGAAGCGAGTTTGACCCAAACTTTAGGAAGAAGGATGAAAATGCTCCGAAGGACCTGGACGATAACCAAAGGAAGTTTGGGACGAATACGGAGAAGAACTTCTGGAGAAGATTCTGTCTTTGAAACTAGTAATGACCACGTCGTTGCCACCAGTGATCACAGAAAATACTTCAGCTTCAAAAAACATTTCAGAAAAGGTCTTACAGGTCTCTCAACTTTTTATCTAGAGAACAACCAAGAAAATGGAAATTCAGAAGGGAATAATGTGACGAATTGTAATAACAAAGAGGAAATTTATAGCAATAGTAATTGGTATACGCAAGCTGGCCTTTGGAGGGATGATAGTAGTTCTCTACAATCTGAAGCTAATAGTGCTGGTAGGTTTACAAATAATTTATCTTGAAGTAATTACTTTTAAGTCCCTGTTTTAAAAATACTTTCTTGCTCTATTTTCACTCTCTGATCTAAAAGTAATTCCTGCGATAGTTTAGGAACCTAACTTCGGGGTTGATTTGAAGTTTATCAAGCCTAAAAAATTAGGTGAGGCAATAAATCTCACGTAACTAAAATTTAATCGCTGTCATGTAGAAAGTTTAATATGAGTGCTTTTACGTCGTTCATTAGACTTCCTTCTGTTTGTCAATCAGTGTTCAAGATCTGGCTATTATTGTTTTCTGTCTTTTGATGAGAACCAAGGCTTATTGTTTGCTTCCTTGTTCGTCTTAATTCTTAATTCATAAGAAGCGAGCAGGTTAGACTCCAGTTTTCAGACCCTTTTAGTACATGAGTCTCGTTTTCATAAATAAATCATTATAATTCTTTTTCATTCTTCCATTTTGCTGAGAATGTGCATTAGGTTGAATGAATCTTCCTGAAAGGGAGAAATACGAATCGTGAAATGGAAAGTATAGTTCATAAAAGGGAGAACAACTTCAGAACCTGCCCGAAAATTGGAATACTATTAAAATTACCGTAGAAAAAAATATGTTTTCTTTTTTCAGATCACTACAGTGTATTAGCCGAGGAACCGCTGTATCAATTTTACGCAGCTGCTGCTGCGAGAGTAGCCTTTGAATCAGATTCTGATGGATATGAAGAGGTACGTTTTCGGAATCGATCAGTTACCGATAAATAAAGGAAAATGTAAATTATTCTTTGATTCCAGGTAGAAGATATAACTCCTTCGTCAGCAGCGATGGAGCTTGCGAAACCTGGGCATCGAACGTTATGGTGTCAGACCCCTCAAGTTATTCATAGTGGCCTTCTACGTAAGTTACTTATTTATAAACTAATCAGAGACATTATTCAAGGATGAATAAAAGTACCTGAACTTGTAATTTGATATCATGTTGCAGAGAGATTATCTCTCGAAGAGAGAAAGATTCAGGAAGCGAAATTCGAAATTGTTACATCGGAAGCCTCATACTTGAATTCGTTAAGAGTTCTGGAAAACGAGTTTGTAAATAATAACGAATTAGTCAACGACACTCTGACGCCGATAGAACGGGATAAACTTTTTGGAGGAGTTTCGAGTGTTTTGATGTCTTCAGAAAGGTTTCTAGCTGAAATGGAAAATGTGTGGAAAGACGATCCAATGTTGTTAGGCTTGCCAGATGTTCTGCTCAAGCATGCAGAAAGGTGTCTTGCCATATATGTTGCTTATTGTTCAAGCCAAGTGAGCATTGATACCACCTTAAAAGAATTAAGGTAATAATTCTCTTATTTTGGTTAGTAATTTATTTCTTTTGGAAAGAAATAAATAATTCAAGATATATATTCGAATAACTCACATTTTTTCCAGAGCAAGGAAAGGTTTGAAATTTTTGGAAGTTATCTCTAGAATAGAAATGCGACCTGCTTGCCAAAGTCTCTCGCTGCATTCTTTCCTCATGTTGCCAATGCAACGAGTTACAAGGTGATAAGAGAGATTTTATGGATTTTAGAAGTGTAAAGTAGAAAGAACATTGATTTTGAACTTCTCTCTTCTCAGGCTGCCTTTATTAGCTGATGCTGTTTTATCAAAGTTACCTATGGATCATCAAGAGAGGGCATCTTGGGAAAGAGTCTTGTCGAATCTAAGTTATGTTGTTGCAGAATGCAATGAAGGAGCGAGAGCTGCGAGTCAACTAATTGAAATGGAAGCTTTGGCCAGGTAAACATATAAATGACTGTCAAGGTGACCACTCAAGACAAGGAAAAAATATTCCTGGCTATTTTTCGGTTTTCAAACATTTTGCTCAGTTACTTAAATTTCAAAATTTGAATCATCATGAACATACTATACAATGTATGATTTGACGTTTTGAGGAAGGAATTTACAAATTAACGAATCCATTGTGGAACAATTATAAATGTGCAGTGTTTCAAATGAAAATAGGAACATTCAAAATTGAATAATTCAAAACCCAAACCTTGAATATTGTACGAATTCAACGCTTTCAAAATCTTCAAATTAATGAAAAACAGGTAAAATGTTGTTACATTTCTATGCTTTAGGCCATCTAAGAACAATTATCATTTTAAGGTTGCCAAACAGAAAAACACTTCAAATTGAATATTTAAAACGAGTCTATTCAGTATTAAGCAATTTTACTTTTAAGGCAATCCAAATTGGACAAACTGAAAAAGAAGCTCCAAAAATGTGTCAAACATTCAGTCCCAATTTGTAATTATACAAGATTGAGCGATTAAAATTGTCTCGTTAACGTTGAACGATTTTAATTTATAACCAAACAATTTTGTTGATCTTAGTGTGAAAGTATCGTATCTTGAATTCTTCTAAATGTGAAGACGTAGAATTGTACATTTTAAAATTATGATGTTCCGAAATGAACAGTCAAAAATGTATGCAGAGATTTAAACATTACAATTGTCAAATCGATGCTATACAAATAAAACAATATTACAATTACCGAGTCTTTAAAATTAAACAATTTAAATGTGGTAGTTCTCCTACTCGTGAAAAACTCTTATTGTAAACAATTTCAGAGTGAGCTCATTCAATCTCAGATTATTTTACATGATACCGCGTGACAATTAGTCCTTCCTTAAAATTTCCTAAATTACCATTCTCATTTTTGGTATTTGAAATAAAATTGTGATTTACTTTTCAGAAAATTGGAATACTCGCCTAAGGTACCGCCTGTTGTTTTGAGGGACAGAAAACTCATTCGCAGTGGGACAGTAGTGCAACTATCGATGAAATCCGACTCCGAATACAAGCTCACTTTTGGAAAAAAATTTCAAAAAACTCCTCTCTATCTTCTCTTGCTCACTGATTATCTTCTAGTCACAAAACTTAAAGTGAAGTAAGTGGAATAAAATTATTTATAGAGAAGAACTTTAAGCACTTCGTGATTAACTTTTATTCGAAAGAAACGGTGGGATTGATTTCTTTGAAATTGTCATTGCAGTAGTCATGAGGATACCTACAGCGTGATTGACACATGTAAAAGGAATCTGGTCGCCCTGGAGTCAGTTCCCGAAAATTCTCCATTCGCAGGTCGTCACGCGATGGTTTTGACGCTTCTCGAAAATCATTTAGAACGGCAAGTCGAATACGTGATAACTTGCGATAGTGATACTGAAAAGGAAAGATGGCTGGATGCTGTTTCACTTCCAAAGTCAACTTTGGTCGGCGAGACACTGTATGAATCCTGGGACTGTCCTCAAGTCATGGCACTTTATTCCTACTCCCCAGGACAACCGGACGAATTAGCAATGCAACCGGGTAAATAAACATATCGTTAATAAAACTCATTGTAAGTTATATTATGCACCGTCTCATTCCTAATTTCTTGACAATTTATTTTGTTTATAATTTACAGGAGATGTGATCAATGTCTCACGAAAAATGGCTGATGGATGGTATCACGGAGAAAAATTATTAGACGGCGAACAAGGCTGGTTTCCAGGGAATTATTCAAAGGAAGTTGCTTCCGAGCATGTTCGAGCTAGAAATTTGAAACAAAGGCACCGTCTTTTGGCTTTGAGTGGAAGTGTGCTACAAAGGAGAGCCAAACAATCCATGGCCATACACGGATAAAATTAGGGTGCTAGGATTTAGGAAAGTTTGTAATATTACTATAAATTTTTTGAAAGTGTACAGTCTTTTTTATAGTTTACATGAAAAGTAAATCGTATATATCATAACTACGAGATTCTTGATTTTGTGAAACATTTTGTGTTTCAAAATATAATTTTTTTCCTATCAAAATAGAAATCACGATTTTCTTCCATTGTTGGGTCGGGACTTAAGTAATAAGCACTTGGCATAACAAAAGTAAATGTCAATTTATTATTTTCCTGATATAAACAAGCTGTATTTATAAATACACCCAAGCTGTTTCGTAATATATATATGCACTTTTCTTTTTTATAAATATAGACTCAATGTATGAAAAAAAGTTTCATATCTCCATTCGCGCAAAAGCATGAATATTTGACAAAATGTGTGTATAGTCAGCCTTGAAAGAAAATGGAATGAGATGCACAAGTCATGCTGAAACTCAGTCAAATAATTCGTCAACGAAATTATATTAAGTACCCAATCAACTTGAAAAAGATTACTGGGCTTGTTAAGAATCTTGAAACTCATATTCTCAATTACAATTTTTACTTGGAATTTCAAATCCCAATTTTTTAATGCCTACACTCTCAATTTAGACGCCTGTTTGCAGATAGATCTCCTATAGGAAACCCAGTAGTCTTTCGTTAGCATTTCATATTCTCCTCGATCTCTTTAATATCATTAAACATAACGAACATATCACAAAACTTGGTAAAGGTGTTTAGGCGGTACAAAAAGTTTATAATGGTTCACTGACAGTAACTCAAAATTAAAATCATTTGAGTGGAATTTATATCCGCACTCTCGAATATCCGGTGGGTCTTTCTTCGAATAGTTTTCTCACAAAGTAAACCTGTAAGACTGTCGTTGCAGTAATAACAAGCAACTGTACAACAGACCAATTTTGAACGTAAGAGTTATTGTCCATTAGTAAATTCAGGTCCCTTGCTTCACGACCTCGACTTATATGCTGAGTCTGCAACATTTCGTTAATGTTCTTCTCGACGTTCACGATAGCATTCTAGAAAAAATAAAAATGTTCAATTAAGAGTGAGGAAAGGATAAAAAATGAATGAAATTTTAGAATTTTATTAGAAAACATACTGTGAAATTCGCCACTGAGAGATTCATTTCTTCTAGTTCCTTTGTGAACTTTTCCCATTGATCGTACCTGCGAGTTCAACATTAAAGTAATGAAAAGGAAGTTAAAAATTTCTTAGAGAATGAACATACACAAACTATTACCTGATCACGGTGATATACAAATTTACGAGCTTGCCAGCAAATCGTGAGAACTGGTTGTCGATGCAAACACTATAGTAACCACCAGTTGTTGATTGATCCTGATAATCGGCATTGGCTTTCCATTGATACGGATGAACTATTTCCCCTGTGGGGTTTCTCACAGCGAAACCTGCTTTTCCATCGCCTCCTCGAAGAACCTGTAAAAATAAAAAGGGAAGTAATAGAAGGAGACCAACGAATTTGCACAAACTAAAAATCGACTCCGATTCAACATAGAGTTCAAAAATTTACTTCTTTTACAATCTAAAAATAAATCAAGAATTGTGATTGTGGAGTTCTGTGAGAAACTCAGTAATTGTACGTAGTACCGTCTAAAACTCTAAACTCTTAAGATATCGAACAAATTTGGCAAAAAAAGAATTATTTGTTTTACTTTCTGCAATATGGATATGTTACATAAGAATTCTACACTTGACACGTGTAGCTTTTTAACTGGCGTATTTAGCAGATGCTACAGGTTGCTTGTTCTGCAATCTCAAATTAAAGCAGATGATTCCAAATTGTTATTTTTATACACATTTTTTTCCGGAGGAAAAAATCATAATGAAATGTACAGAAAATCCCTAATTGGAGAAATCCAAAATAACACGAGCTTTCCTCATTCAAAAAATCGATTTAAGAAATACCGAATGTATCAAATTGAAAAAAAAAATTTACAATAACAAAAAGAAAAATTCGTGCATAGGAACTGGATATTTTATTGATAAGAAAAGTAAGAGAAAGTAGCAGAAAAAATTAAACTTTAATTGATTAATTTATCAATAAATTTTCGCCACCTGCCTCCATATGGAAATAAAAAAGTGAAACTCGCTCCAATTCTGTAGAAGGTGTAAAACACTTTCCAAGAGAACAAATTCAGTCTGACACATTCCACTGATCGACAAGCATTTGTTTCCCATAACGAAATCACAGGAGAAGTAAAATTTGGAAAAATACCTGGAAGCTAACGTAGAAAGTGGCACCGGGATTCACATATTGAAAGTAACAATCCTCCTTTCCCGGGTCGATGTGCACTTTATAATCCATCGCAACAGCTGGTAAAGTTTCATACCATGGCTTTGTAATTTCGGTTTTCGCCAGGGTGACAAACAAGCCCACGAATATACAATAACTTAACAGCATTGCACGAATTTTTTTAACATCACCTCACACACATTTCCTAAAAACACTTGTGCTTGTGCACACTTGTGACTCTGGTTCTGATTCTGACGACAATCGACATGTGGAACTGAGTGGAATCAGTGGAATAGAACTATTGGAACCATATTGGATATTGGAACTGTGTGGAAGTGGAACAGTGGAGGTGAGCTGCTTTCGAAATATTTTCATCTCATGGGGTCATGCATGGAGAATAGACATAAGGAGACCAATCTGTAATGTATGGACTTCACCGAAAACGGTCGCTTTTCTGTTGCCACTA
>WSXT02210508.1:0-17815 GCA_011762715.2 Neuroterus valhalla
GGGAATCGAACCCACAACCAGACAGTACTGTGGGTTCAAAGCTCATGCCTTAGCCCCCACGACCAACTGACCACTCGGTCTAAAGGAACGTAGTTATTGGGCCGTAAATTTCGTGATTTGGAAAAATATCCACTGAGGGGAAGGGGGTAGAACTGTTGAGATTTTCATGGATATTGCTGATTTCGGTAATTTAACTTTTTTCATGGCGATTAAAAATATTTTGTATAATACACTTCCGATGGGATGTTCTATGACCTTCCAAATGGTTGTATCCGTTTTTTAGAAAAAAAATTTGGCCTTCGAAATGAGGGTCAAAAATATTTTTGACTTTTTTAGAAAACCGACACGTTTTTTTTTTCTTTCGTCTCAAAATAAAGCCCAGAATTTTTCCTATAGGACCAAATAGATTAAAAAATAGGCCTAGAATTTTGTAACCATGAATGTAAGGGTTGAGTACTACGGTACGCTTATGACGCTGGCACTCGAGCCCCGCGCGCATCGTGGTGCTCCCATTGCATTGTTTTCACAAATAGTAATATTACTCAAGGCTCATGTCTATAAGCTTCAGGCACATTGAATCAGGTAAAAAATGTTTAGGAACATTTCAATTTGACACCTGCTTGACAAAACATTCATTTGTTCTAGAAGTCACTTTTTCTTCATTTGTTTCAGAAGTGATTTTTTCATTTGTTTTTAGTCAGGTTATCATAGATAACAAGTGAAGTGAGATTTTAATTTCATCCAGTAGATGGCAGAAAATCAGCAGTTCTCGAAAGAGGAAACAAAAATTAACGTTATAAGTCATGCATAGATCGTTCTAATATTTCTTCATGAATTTGGATTCAAAAACATTGTTATTCTGCAGGTTTGTTTGATGATTATTTTATTTATATAAAAATATAGATACAGTCATCCAGCTACCATATTTATTCGTTATTCGTTTCTGGCTCAGTTTTGTAGGAGCCACGGGCCAAAATAAGTCGTGAAAAATACAAAAAATGGACTAACCGATGCTTTAATCCTTCCAGGAAGGAGAATCACAGTAAATCGGTAAATAAGCGCCGTATTATGGAGGCTTACGATTGCAATTTCTCACACTATCAGAAGTTCTGAAAATTTCCGTCTCATGTATGGGAGATCTCCGTAAACTTGAAGGAGTACCAGCGTCCAACTTGACGGCATCGATCAGTCTTGTGATAATGTTCTCCTGAATACAGAAGTTGATGACGTTGGAGGTGATGAAGTCATCATGTCAAATGATGAAATCATGTCGAATTATAATGAAGATCCAGGCTTTCACTCTGGCAATCTTAATATCGATGTGACACTGTGCAATAACGAATATCATCAGACCACAGTTAAAGTTCTGGACCAAATCAAAGAAAAGTTCAAATCATCAACGAGTAGAGCTGAAAAAATCCAACTTCTCACACTTGCTTCATAATCTTGGAGTCGCAGAACGATTATGGATGAACTCGAAACATCTGAAGAACAAACTGAACGTGCGGAAAAGTTAGTTGCTGAATAATAGAATTTAATTCTGCCCACGCCAAAAAAAGGGAAGCCTCTGGGTGTTGAAACAGCAGAACTCGTTTCTAAATTCTATGAGCGTAACGACATGAGTCGTTTGATGCCCGAAATGAAGGACTGCGTGTCTTTTCGGGTAAGTGGCAAAAAAGTTCTCATTCAAAAAAGATTGATCTTATGCAATTTGAATGGATTTTACGCCGTATTCCAGTCGAAACATGATGAAATCAAAATAGGGTTCACAAAATTCACACAACTCAGACCAAAACATTTAGTTTTGGCAGGAAGCAGCGGTACGCACACAGTATGTGTTTGTGTACACCATGAGAACGTTAAGTTAATGCTGAAAGAATTAAACATCTAATATTTGACAAACGAAGCAAACGTAATTTTGAATAGCTATCGCGATTCTTTGAAGTTGACTGTGTGCCCCTACGCGACAAGTTCCTGACATTTAGGGGATTGTAAAAAGTGTCCTGGTATGAATGAAATCAAAGAGAATTTGATTCGGGCATTTGATGAAGAAGATTTGGAAGAGATCAAATTTGATTCTTGGCTGCAGACTGAAAGATGTACTTTGAAGACGCTGATCATAAATGCTGATGAATTTGTGAATGAACTTTTTGAAGCGTTGCTGAAGCTACGGACACATCATTTTCTTGCTACAGAGCAGTCAATGTTCTTAAAAAATCTGAATAAGATAACTCTCAATTATCTTCCTCAAATTTCGCAGTAAAAAAGGTAATCTACGTCACAGACGGATCAGACCAGCATTTCAAAAACAAGAGCAATTTTTCCAATCTTCTGGCTCACAAGGCAGATTTCGGCATTCCAGCTGAGTGGCGCTACCATCCTACTGCTCATGGTAAGGCAGCATGTGATGGGACAGGAGAAAATTTGAAATGAAATGCAGCAAGATTTAGCCTACAATGTTCCGCTGAAGATCACATCCTAGATGCTTCATCTCCATTTCAGTAGGCGGAGAAGTACAGCAAGGAAACTGAAATCATTTTTTGCAGCATGGAAGATCAGGAAGCTTCTGCTAAAGATCTGAAGAGCAGATTCGAAGCTGCAGTGACTATCAAAGGGACTTTGCAATACCATGGGTTTATACCCACTGGAGATGGAAGGCTTCAAGTGAAGAGTGTGTATCATTCTGTGCCTGAACCAGATGTTTGTGATAAACAAACCCTTTTCTGAGCACAAACCGATCAATTTATCCCTATTACCATTCGTATTTGAGTCTCCGAAATGACTAAGTACTCTGTCAGTTCCTTCGGGTTGCAGAACAACACAACCGTTCATATCTCCGAGTAATATTTTTTTTTCGCCTGAATCACATGTTTCTATTATATCATTCAACGAGTCCCAGAAGGTGTCTTTTGCTTCTTTACTGTCACCATCAACAGGAGCGTAGCATGCTACAATAAACAGTCTTCTGATTCCCACTTTCATTCGAACCCATTATAATCGAGGAGATACACGCTTTCACATTTTGACATGCGTTTCCGCTCTCTCATTCATAATTAGACCAATTCTTTGGCTAGCCTGTGATTAATTGTCTACTCCTGACCAGAGTTCGAGACCATTCTCCACCTTCTTATTCTCACACACCATTTCCTTTGTTCCCGGTACGCACATAATATCAAGCTTCCTTACGCGCATAGTATCCCGCAATTCCTTTTTCTCTAGATAAATTACACCTCTGGCATACCCCACACCCAGTCTCCATTCATCGCCTGAAATTGTTTTGGGGGTACGCGTTCCGTTAATGAAAGTAGCAGTCCTGTCATCCGAGGCTATTTTATAGTTTGTATTATTCATTGTGTAAATTATCCACTCAAACACTAACTTCAACCGAGAAAATGGTACGTAAATAAAGTCATGCCCAAACTAAGAGCTACTTCGTTATATAGTGGTGACTGCAGAGCCTTTATAGATAAGTTGCCGCAATGAACCTTAAAAGCTGGTTCAGCTGATCTCCTTGTATATGAGGCAAGTGGAGTAAGTCATCAAAAAATATTATGCTTACGCCACCAGAAGGTTTATTTCCCTTATTTTTCAATCGTTACAATCTAGAATTTATCATGCAAGTATGTATAATTTCGTAGCATGCCATAGAAATTTCATCGCTGAATAAGCATTCTATTTCTTTTCACTGATTTTGCAAAACTTTTGAACAGTTATCTGTAAGTGGTCATATACATCCTACGATTTATCCATCTTCCTCAGATTGTACTTTAACAATGTGTGAAGCCTTATTTCACCAACACTTTCTGAAACTGTTTGTCATTTCCTGTTCCGTAACTTCATCCTCAAGTTATGCTTCAACAACATTTTCAGGATTTTGAAGAGCAATGGAAGCATGCGCCTAATTGAACGCAGCAATAATTTGTCTGATGATGGTAAAAATAAAAAAATGGCATTTTATCATGGGATCTCTGTGAAAAAAATAACAACTACCAGGCTGGTGGTGAAACCCGGAGAAAAAAGTTCTCACGCGGAGACCCGGAGACCGATCCTTAAACCCATAGTCTCCGCGTGAAACCCGGGGAGGTGGTAACCCTGCATATTTCAAGATTCTAACTTTTGGAAGATTGAACAATAGCGCATCCTCCGACGAGAATTTCGCAAGTTTAGACCATAGATATGAAAGAACAGAGTTGGAGAGCCTAAGCTCTTCTACAAGTAAGAATGACACCCCGCTTGGAAGAGACAGCAGATGTAAGCTCTGCCGTGCAAATGAAAATGAGCGTATCTGCAGACTAGCCAACTGTACGCTGAAAAAGAAAAACAACTTAATAACGGGAATTCATTTTAGTTCATGGGACTAGAAAGGGCACACTATTTTCTAGCAGATTTTATTTTTTAATTGACATGAGGCAATTTTTTGTGAAGTGTACCTAATGTCGTCTTACAGATGTATTTGAACATGAACAGATACTTGAACGATTATATTATCATTGTTTACTTTAAACTCTACAGTTATTTTACTAAATCTATACATAAATATATACTTTCGTAAAGCTTGTGATGGAATACATGTGCTGGCATGAACGTGTGGCCTGGTTCTCGATTCGGTAGAAGGAAAGCATAAAACGTACTCCTAATATCTTCCATCTTTCGCCCAGAAATTACTTCATGCCACAGAACAGCATGAGACTTTAGATTTTCCTGTTTTCGTCCTAAAGGCACAAAGCTTTCTGCAAATCCACAGATGAGCGCAAATTCTTCGAATTCCAATGATCCGATTGACTATCTGTCCCATAACTGATGTTGTGGAATCCAGCCGTTCAATTCGCCCGCGCCTCAGTCGCAAGCAAAATGTGTTTGCTCCACTGCATGCATTTTTCGCAAATTTCCACTACGAATGTTTTAAATAATCTTCCCTTTCCGCTATCACTTTTTCTGCACTCGAAACCTTCTACTATAGAAATGTCCGCAGAGTCATCATCCATCTCTTTACTTTCGTCTGTTAGGTTTTCCCCGTACTGTAAATATCCCTCATTCTCATTCCTCGGCTCTTTTTCTACGAGGTTTTCTGCTTTGTGCATGAGCTTGTGCAGTTCAAACGCTGAACATTGCTCACACTTCGCATGTCCCAGTTTAGTAAATGATATTTTCCATATCTTTTTCATTAATCTTATGAAAAGACTCGCAGGTACATTCGAAAGTTGAAAATTTAACCATGAACTCTTCATTAAGGGACTGGATTGTTATAGCAGAAGGCAGGTATCTGAAACAAGAGAAAAGATTTCGTGAAGCATGGATGAATGATGTGGCCTAAATTGCCTTAAATATATACAAATTTATTGTTTCCTTTTTGTATTTATGAATTATTTTTATCCATTATATGCATTGTTTTTATTGAGTCCTAGAGTATTCAAGAAAAAAGTCTTGCATAAAGCGAGGTATTTTCCAGTTCCAGGCTGTTAGAAAGAGTATTATAAAGGGCTAGTACACAAATAATTTTTCAAAAAATCTAATTTTTTTTCCTCATTTTTGGTCATTATATACATCTGAAAATAGGATAGAAACCAAAATTTGTCTCAAAGCGTGCTGATGTAAACTGCTCAAAATTGAATTTATTCTGTGTATCATATATGACACGCTGTGCTTCAAAGGGTTGAACTTTGAACTTGTTTTTCTCGAAACAGTGTTTTTTGAGCTGGCGGCCACGATTTTAGCCAACCTACTGGGCCGATTTGTCTCAAATTAGGAGAAAATTTTGATAACGTGTATCGCTGTCGTGTGACACTCGGACATAATTTTTCATTGACATTTGCAAACTTTTTGAAACAATTTACTTTGCAAAAAACAGTCGAAACACAAAAATTTCTACCAATAATTCGTTTTTTGATATTTTTTAATGCTTGAGGTTCATGCGATATCAACGCATGTGCTTTTTACGAATCTTTTTGGAATTCGTGTTTAAGATAAGCCAACGTGGAGTTATCGTGGCCGACGAATGAAAATCGATTTTTTTCGGGCCGGCGTATCGCCGCGGAGATTCATGAAAAAAAATTTTTTTGATTTTTTTTTACATATGTAAATATGTACTATAATATGCTGAGAAACCCACTTTTATGTAATAAAGCCTACTACCAAAAAATAATTGTTCAAAAAAGGGTCTTTATTTGTTTACTAGCCCCTTAATATGTTGACTCGGCGTGAATTAGGCCCTACAGTGCATCTCTTCACTTCTGTCTGTTCAATTTTTTCTTGAATAAATACGCGTCTACATGGAGAGGAGTAAACCGTAACCGTTACTGCCAACCCGTAACTGCTACGCATGATTCCCGAGTATAAGATAAACAGTAAATTTTACTGCGCCTATATGAACCTTTGCTGCCTGCAGAGTATCTGTTCGGCGCAAGACAGTAAAACGCAATGCAGTCATAGTTCCTGCCATGGCAGTAATGGTTACGGTCTCGACATTAATAGTTCCTGTTTAGTCTATAACCATCCCTGCATGCGCAGTTTTTTGCCTTATCTTCATTTGTCAATGGTTTTCTATAGAATCCTTTAAGCAGGGCGATTTCAGTTTCGTTGATACATACATTTAGTGAAAAAACAATAAACGATACTCTTTATCAGTTTTTCAGGAATAAGATTCTTTCAAATATATGTCAGTATTGCCAATTTATGTATTGATCGTATTGATAAAATAATGTACTAACCTAAATGAAATAATGTACGAAACTAACCTCAAAAGTCTTCAAGTTGAAACTCGAAACCCGGTACGGCGATCAGCTGATCCTCTCCTCCAATTTATGTAGTTTCTCAAGAAATGTACTATTTAATTCAATGGGTAATGTGCAAGGTCAAAGTTTAAATAGGAAACCATTAGATTTGAGTGGAACTAAAATTTTGACAGCGATGAGGCATCAAATTTCATTGCAATACGCATCAGATTTCATAGCGCTACTACTATTGTGCTCGCCGGAGTGATTCGGGTATTAGCAGTAACTATTACTGTCAGCGGAGCAACGGTTACTGCAAAACGTTTTCAGGTGGCGCGCAGTAACTGTTACAGTGTGGCCGGAATAGTTCTGTCGCTGGCAGTAGCAGTCACGGTTTATTTACAATCCGTTTTTGATTTGTAGCTGTTACGGTGAGCGCAGTAACAGTTACGGTGTAAACAGGAATTGCTTAGGTTTTTTCCTCTCCGTGTAAATTGCACATCCATGTTCCAATAATTCATACCCATATATCTCCTGTTGTGTTCGTTAAAAAGAGCGACACATTTTTCTTCCGTTTTACGTTGCTTCCTTACAATACCGGATGCTTTCCTAAACCTCTTTGGATTTTCAAAGCACTGGCTTCTTCAGTCGTAATTTTTTTCTTTCGTCTTTGTGAGTATTTTTGCTGTTTCTTACTACCTTTTTTCCTCACAGTATGATTCTAATTCGTTGGTCTCTGATGAAGAAGGTACAATTCCATTTGATGCAACTGCGCTTTCGATGACATTGTCCGTTAGTGAATCTCGCTCAACCAGAAAATCAAAATCGCATTTTTCTTGTCTGAAAAATGAATGTGGGCACTACTTTGTGAATATGCTTACAATAATACAATGGACGAATTCTTTAAAATGCTAAATATCCTAGTAAAAGATATTTTGTAAACGCAGAAATAATTCTTATGATTTAAAAAAAATGATAAAAATAGTAAAAATGAATCATCACATTTCATGGAACAAATACATATAAATAACCTAATAACTTACGAGAAATATGTTGATTCTGTATGTTGTTCCAATTAATTGACTTCGTTGGTTAATAAACGTGCATGTGAGTCCAATAGTAACTCGTCATCTTCAAACTGAGATTTGAGAGCAATAAAATGTTTAGGGTAATTAATAGATACGTTCTCCTTGTCTTCTAGAGATATTGCAAAGATCCTGTTAGGTCCTGTTGAGGAAAAATATAATATGATCACAAACTCCAGAATATTAGTACGTGAGTTGCTTATTCTAATAAAATGATTAAATCATTCTTTATCAATGTCTCAACCCTTTTCAAAAATAGCATATTTATTAATAAAATTGGGGTTAAAAAGTAATTAGATATTCTTTCTCAAACGTAGTCATTAAAATTGTACATTTACGACCTCCAAAAGAGATCCATGTTACCATAGAACAATTAAACATTTATCTAAGGTTATTCATCTACACACAATAAAATTTCACATATTATCAATAATATACTTACTCGAAATGAACGCGCGATCACGAAACAAACCGGTCACCTGCACCGTATTTACATCACACGATTTGACATAAAAGCGTGAGTGAACGGCACACATGCGCAGTAGTCCGCGAACTCCTACCCGCCAGTTGCGCTTTTTTCCATTTGCATAGTCTATGCTTCCCGCAGATACGGTAAATTATTTCTTTCAAATTAAATACTTTTCATTAAAAAATTTAATTTTTTTCAATAAATTTGAAAGAAGGGAAGTATCATAAACCTACTGACGACGTTATCTCAATTCCGACAAAAATTGCTGATACGCTCATTTTCATTTGCACGGCAAAGCTACTACCTTTCTCTCTACTGACGCACGTGCAGTCGCATACTGACAAAAGTGGGGGGAAAGCGTCTGTCGTACTCATAGAGCAGAGATGTCCAACGTGTGAGCGACGGTGTAAATAACTGTCACTCGTGAAATCCCCTCTCTTTCCACCTTGGATGCGTTCATGCGGTGATAGCGATGTGGAAAGGAGTCCTCGGCGGCTGGGCTGTGAGAGAATTCTCGATGAAACGCTTGGAGAAAGGGAAGGAAAAAGAAGCGCGCCACCCTTGCGTTGGACACCCCTGTCATAGAGATATGAGAATAGAGTAGGGAAGCCAATAGAGAGGAAGGTAGCAGCTTTCATATGCTGTCTCTCTGACGCGGAGCTCTACTCTCATCGCATTCTGAACATGCTTCTCAATTGACAATTTATGGCCCTGAGGGCCGAGTCATGCCCTTGCGCCAGTAAACACCTCTGTTATGTTACTTCAGGAAGTGAAAGTTGAAGGAATGCATTCCGTTCCTCAAATACATCGCAAGTCTGAGCACAATCTTATTAAACTTCCAAAAAATGTCTGATATACAGATGTCAACAATGACAGACAGTCACCATCGTAGAACCTCTTTTCTTGAATCAACGGGGTCAATAGACAAAGGGATTTCATCACATCTGCGAGAATAAATTTCCGTATACAATCAATTTTAAATTGATCAAAAACGATAAGGGACACATTTGTTACACTTTCTTCGATGAATAACTTCTGTCTCTTCTTTTTTTTCTTTGCTTGTGCTGTCTGGAAAAGAACTCATTCCTTTATTTTCTTTTCTTTTCTTGAGAATAAAACAAAAAATATGCATGCCATCAAAATAATAATCATACAATATATAATTCATGATAATCTTGTAGGGCACTTTAAAGTCCACATTTCTTTCACCCTGAATCCCTTTCATTTCGTGCGTTATTCAATTTGAAATCTCCATTTCCGCTTTTTTTGGATTCTGATAATGCTATAACTTCATACATTTCTACATTCTCATTCTGAATGAGAAGGTCTCCACGTTTTGAGACTCCCTGAATAAAAAAAAAAACGATTTTCACGGAGGTGTCTATCTGTCTGTCTGTAGTCTGTTATCTGTATACTCGATAACTTCCGAAAGAATGATCATATTGGATGGTGCTTTGGCACACTTTATCAAAACCGAAAAAGAAAGGACGAGTTCCTTAAGCAGCTATTCTAGATTAAAAATCAAAGAGGTGGAGCATTTTCAAAAAAAAATTTGGACTCTTTTTTTCGAGACTCAAAAATTTGAAGTACGGCTTCTTGTAGTGGGTGATAAGTGAAACAATTTATCCTCATCATTTTTTCTCAACGAAATTGTCAGAGTTGTGGTATTCTTAAAATTTAAAAATATTAACGAAAATGATAATTTTTAGCCAATGTACGCAAGATTGAAAAGGAAGTCAAAGATGATGATCTTCATAGAAGCGGAGGTTTTCCGCAGTTTTGCAATATATGCAACTCTGTGTATGCATTACACTACAAACTGAATCAAGCACGTATGAAGCCGAGCGGTTCACGAATTTGACGTCCAGTTTCCGAAACTTAAGGAGAGCCAATCAGAAAGTATAATTTCTCCAGAAGTCATCGTGCCTACAGACAGACATACATTCATTCATACATACATCCATACATACATACATACATACATACATACATACTGTAACGTGGCATTTTGCCACTTATACAATAAATTCTATTTTTCTTTTAATAATTTAATTAATTTTGGTAAAATGACAAATTTTCCTTAGAACTTGAACTAAGAGAACCAACAAGAGGAGAACTCTGATTGCTCCATGGATGAGTTTCCCGTGAAGTCAAGAACGGTCAGAGGTAAAGACTCGAACATAAGCACGGCAACGTATCCAGGGTACCGGAAGATATTCGAACTAACCGCACATGCGTGCGAACGCGGCCAAGTGGCACTTGCCATAGGCACGGCAACAGACCACGCTTCCAGCCGACGCTTTGCCCTGCGTAGCCCCGGGCAACGGGGGTTATCGCGCTTCACCATGTACTACGTTCCGCTTGATTCCTGAGCAAGATGAGATCGGTCATCTGCGCATGACAACACGTTCTCTTTAGTCCGTGGAGCTGAACATATTCATCTTTACGGGCACTCTCAGTTCAACTCTCAGAGGAGCCAGATACAAATATTTCTCAGTTCCAAAAAGGGAACATTGAGGAAAACCCCAAAAAGGGAAACTATTTAAAAATGCCGATTGGCTAAGGATCTCTTCGGGGACAAAAGGTGATCTCATGTGAGTTCCTTTTAGAATCTGTCTTCTTGTTCACCTCTTTTTCCTTGTAAATTAATTCTGTGTTTGTCATGTGAATTTTTCGGGTAGGCTATGATAGCCGCTTACAATAACCGTCAGCAGTGGCTGACCAGCGGTTAATCGCGTCGGGTTTCACGTAATCTGTGTCATTTTTCACCTGGATTGAGGGTTCATTAATGTGTAGCGTCAGTGCGATAGACTACGAGCGGGAAATTCTACCACTCGGTCTAATAAAATGGCCGGCGTCTGATAAGTAGGATTTCCGCTCTTACAGTAGCATTGTTCGGGACCCGGTCGTAGCGGGGAATCCTCAGAATTTGAACAGTCGTGTCTTGAATGTCATGGATCTCTTGGGGAATTCAGTGTCTCTTTCGGGTGGTACTCGTGTGAAAATTATGGAGTAGACCGACGCCAGAAATTCTACCACGCGGTCCATAACGGCTGACGTTCACGTGTAGCATTTCGGCGGAGTCGGAACGGTTCAGCGGAAAATTCGACCCTGCATTATTTGACAATCTTCGACGTGACACAGGTAGAATCCTCCCTACATTTTGATTGCGCGTGGTTCCAACTTTTCACTTCGCCCATCGAATGTCACCTATAACAATTTCAAGAGGTTGAGTGCTTCTCTGACGGTACATGTAATATCATCGCGCTTACTATGGATACCACGCGGTCAACTCCAATGGCCGATTCTCGGAGACTAGTCCGTATGGACTTGTAATTTTGTGAGGACTCGGACCTCCAGTCCCAGTTTTGTGTCACGTAATATCGTTGTATAAATAAATATAGTGCTGTAAAATAATGTTGATCACAAATTAGGATGTCACTTTCATTTTCCTGCCTACACTTCGTGACGTCACTCCTTACCACTCCCCTCGCAGATTTTTGGTAATTCGAGTTAGTCAGAACTCTCGAATTCGCGGGTGAATTGTTTAGCTAGTTTCCCTTTCCCCTTTTCAAACAATAAAACTAGCTGACGCTCAACAATCGGAATTGAGCCAACCTAAAATTAACAGGTTATAATACATACATACATACATACATATATGCATACATACATACAGATGGACACATTCGTGAAAACCTTTTTTGCGAGTTAGGATGGTCTCAAATGTGGAAGTCCGACAAAAACCTGAAGAGTGCGTAAAATTGAATACAAAATCAATACCTTCTCTAATAGAGATGTGCAAGTATAATAATATTTTCAAAAAGGTTGCAGAACAAAGCATAAAAATATTCAAACGTTCATTGGTGGGATGAGCTTTCGTAAAAGCGAATGTTCTGCTGGCCTGAATGCAATGAATGATGAAACTCACGAAGAAATAGCTTTGAAGTTGTGTACGAAGAATTAAAAAAACGTCCTCAATCGAAGAGTCTTTGACTTTCTCAATACTTAAGACCCAAATATTTATATTTTTATATTAAAGTGATGGATAGGGGTCTACTGCAGAAGAATATTTACCTTGTTCTCATGGGCGATTCCAAAAATATGTTTTGGAATGAAATGAGTCGAGATTATGCAAACAGGAAGGGAGAAATCATTGTACAACCATTTTTTCCTTCAACATCCATCTTACATCGGGTTCACTTAAAAAAAAATCTTGAACTCAAAAAAATGTTGCAGCAATTGGAAGAGAACGTCATTAGTTAAAGGTGTATAAAGAAACTCTACTTTCGGAAACTCTATGTTCCTGCTTGTAAAATTTTTTGGGGGAAGAACAGAAAGGTATGATGCAGAAATCCCGGCTTAAAACAGTGAAATTTTTGGGGGCATACCAGAATCCAGTGATTTTTGGATGCAAGATAAAAATTACTATTCAAATTATTCAGTTTAATATTCGATTCATTCTCTTATAAATTCTACTCACCAACAGAATTATGTAACATCATCAAAGTAGAGAGCAGATTGAAATCCAAGATTCTCATGTTTCCGGACACTAAGAACCAATTTGCATATAATTCTATGATGCTCTCCCTAATGAGATGTTGACTATCTCCCACTTGTATAGATGCTTGTTATCATAGTATTATTGACAAAAATGATAGTCTTCATCAAGGTAGTGAGATAGAGTTGAATCAATAAAGCTTAACGTAAATCCTATTTTGATTGCTGCTACCTTCTATGGCGAGGCCAACTCTATATACGATGACTGATATGAATTTTACCTTGCGGAAAATGAATCCTGTAAGAAGACGTCCTAACGATTTTACGATAGTTCATTATGATAAGAGGTTGTGTTTCGAGTTTCGATCGTGTACAAAACCACAAATCTTCCCAACGTTTCGTGAAGGTTGCAGTTTGCATCTACAGGACTGACCTGAAACTCCAGTTTGGTCCGTTTCAGGTCTTTCCTGAAGATGTGAATGCAATGTTCGCGAAACGTTGACAAAATGTGTGGTTTTGTTTACGATCCGAACCCGAAACATCACCTTCTAACATCTTTTTTTCTTCATTTCAATTGTAATTTTTATTTCTAAAAATATCCACACTGGCCTTGCAAACCTAGGATGAACGTTACAGGCCTAATAATATCATTTAATATTTCTTTTATGAGAAGGTCAAATATTTATGCAATAAACATCCTCTCGTGTAAAGACACGTATCTTTCAAGATAACAATGGGATTCGTTAAAAAGCTTTGCGAAGGGTTTAAGAGAACTAATATTTGCGCCACCCCCTTCTTGACTAGAATCCCGCAGTAGCTTTGATGCATGATCCAGAAATACAAATTTTTATTTATTCTCCTCTCTATTACGGGTTTGAGGGCCTCCGTTTCGTTCAACAATAGGTTACATAAGTGCCCTAGATTAATTATTCTACTCTGAGTGTCTTTCATCCGTCAAACCCTTTGCTCTTTCTTCCCTAATTCTTCCAGTCTCCTCTTCCATCATACTCCCTGACCTTTTTCACTCAATATTCCTCTCAAACAATCACTGAAACTTCTGCTTTTCACTTCTTCTCCAGTACATTCTCCCAACACATTTTCCAACGACTGAACTTTATAACCACACATTCTACAAATTTTCTCTTTTCCGTACGTCCAGTATTTTCACGCTCTTATTCCCTTTCCCATTGTCAACCATAACACTCTATTCCACTTACTCTCCTGTTATAACCTCGACATGTATTCTGGTACTTTCAACTATTTAACCATCTTATACCACCTGTTGTACTGCGATTCCATAAATTTTCTTCATCTGCCGGCCGAGAAAAATGGTGACTCGGGTCTCCAAACTCGCGGAGTAGGAGAGCCGAGACGAGCTGTGGTGTGCGTCCCGGTCTTCCGGGCATAAAGACGCGCGGCCCAGCTTCAATCGTGACGTGGCCCTCACACTGCATCCCGCAAACAATACGCACTACTCTTCAGAGTAGTGCCATTGATGCTCTGTTCTACGTTGCCAGCCACCTTGCGCAACGAAGTGAACTTACAGCACTGATTCAACTCAATATTCCAAAATAACCTGCCCTTCTCAGGGCAAGCCTGAACGATATAAAAGTGACGAACCTTCATTCGGATGGAGGCATCACTTCCTCTTCTTCTGCTCCCCGTTTTCCAAACACCTCTAGTCTCTCCCAAAGCAAAATAGCTGCTCAAATTTCAGAACTACGTCAAATCCTCAAGTCGTACGAGGCAGTGTTTCTACCCTGCGTACCTACAACCTCGGTAACTCATAATCAAACCGATGGCTCGGAATCAATGGACACTGCTCAGTCCCACATCGACCTCGACCCTTCACCCGGAGACTCTCTGAATACCTTCCAAACCGTTAAATCTAAGCGTAACAAACGCAAGCCAATTGTCGGTCCTGCCAAATCGATGAAATCTGCTTGTCTTCTACTTTCCGACGATGACTCTTTTCTCTCAAGCTCATCCGATGAAGACGAGCAAACTGACGAGGAGCGGAATCCTCCTCCTTTCCGTATCCTGTAGAAGGAACATTGGTCCATGATCCACCCAGCCCTTCTCAAAGCGGACATCCCTATCCGCCATGCCAAAAATCCCTCCGACGCAATAATCGTCTACCCCAAAACTGTTGATAGTTTTCGCGCTATCACCCATAAACTAGACATAAACAAAATGGCACATACTTCTAACCAGCTCGATCAAGATGAAGATCTTATCGTTGTGATAAGAAGAGGTAACGAAGCTTTCTCTGAAGAATATCTGCTCAAAGAACTTCAAACTAAAATTCCTTCTGTTAAGCGAGTTCACCGTATGAAAAAAATGAGAAAAAATCTGGCCCCTGTCGGTCGTTCAACTGGACATATGCTCTCCCTCAGCCAAGTCAATATTTGACATCAAAATGTTCGCTGGCCTCAGAGTGTAGGTTGAAGCCAAGAGAAAATCCAACCTCATTCCTCAGTGCCGTCGTTACCTTAAATTCTTCCACACTGCTAATTACTGCCATGCCTCTTGGTCTTGTGCTTTCTGCGGGCGCAGTCACGCCGCTGCCTCTTGCAAGCCCAGAGAACAAAAAGATGTCACTTCATCTTGTTCTAATTGCAAAGGCCCTCATTGGGTCACCTTCCGTGGATGCTCGAAAGTTCCTCATAGACGTGGCACAAACTCGAACGTAACCCGTCAACCTCCGAAACCGAAGCTGACTCTAATCCCGCTTCCTACACCTCGTAGAGCCACCAAACTCGTTTCATCCCAACGCTCCTTCGCTGATGTAATCTCAGCTCGTCCCTCTCCCAAAATCCATAACCATCCTCAATTCCCCGATCCTCTACAGAATCCACAACTTCAGCAGCTTTTTTGAGACTTCCTCTCAACTTCCGCTGCGGCCTTCCAGCAGCCAATACCTCAGCGCTCATGAGAATAAACTTTCTATTCTGACCTGGAATGCTAACGGCATCTCGGTCCCAAAGCGATTAGAACTGTCTCTACTTCTTAGCGACAAATCAATTGACGTTGTGTGCATTACCGAGACTCGTCTCGATCCCAATAAGAAACTCTATGTTCCCGATTTCTCTGTCTACGAGAAAGATCGTCTTTCTTTTAAAGGTGGTAGTGTAGCGCTTCTTGTCCGAAACTCTCCCCGCCACCCAGCCATCAGCACAAACTTTTCTCCATGCAAAGTAGTTGGAGTCGAAATTCACCTCGCTTCAGGTTCTCTTCGCATTCTCTCAATTTACTCTCCTCCAAGTATCAACGATATTCCCAAAATTCCTAATCTCTTCAACTCTAATATCTTTTCTCTGGTTCCTGGCGATCTTCGCGCCAAACACAGGGCCTGGAGTTGTCTAAAGAATAACACAAAAGGTAATGCTCTCCTCAAAACTGCGACTCGCCATAACCTACCCATGTAGAATCCCTCAGGTTCCATCCATTTCCCTAGCTCTTCTTAACATCAACCCGACCTCCTCGACATCTTCTTAACAAAGAACATAGTCTTTGACAGAGACCCCTGATCTCTTCCAGAACTTAGTTCTGACCACAACCCAGTACTCCTGGAGTTGTCGTCCACTCCTGATCTCTCACTTCCCACGTAATCGAAAATCGATCATTTCCATCTCAAATACATTCTTGAATCTTCCACTCTCAAATGCTGCTGAATTCAATCTACTCCCGATCTGGATGCAGCTGCTAAAGCCCTGACGAAAGACAACCAAAACTCTGCCCAACTCGCCAGCTCAACAAACTACACTTCGGCTCGCAAACATTGGCAGTCCTACCGGAACCTTAAACAGCGCCAGCGTCTCAACTCCCTTCAGAGAAAATTAAAAACTGCTCTTCATACTGTTGACACATCATCTTTTGACTTCTGCATAGCCGAAGCTAAATTTTACCACAAAAGTTGCTGCATTTTCATCAAATCCCTCCATAATAGGAAATCTTACCTTCCTCCTCTTGCCAAAGACGACCAATCATTCTCTCTTGACGAAGAAAAAGCAAAAATTTTCGCAGATTCCCTTAAAAATCAATGCTACCCCTTTCTTAGCCACGACGAATTTGCTGAATTTCACGACTATGTCTCTAGGACTGCTCAATATTTCTCTGTCACAGACACGAACTTTATCCTAACCTCTACCAAAGAGTCTCTGACACGATCCGCGCCTTGAGAAATCGTGAAGCCCCCGGCAGCGACTCCATCAGCAACAGTGTTTTGAAAACACTTCCTCGCAAGCACATCTTGGCTATCTGCAACATTTTTAACGCAATGATGCTATTATATTACTTCCCCGCAGTCTGGAAAGAAGCTATTGTAATTTTTCTTCCAAAATCGGGTAAGCCTATTAGCTCAGCATCAAGTTTTCGTCCTATCAGTCTGCTGGTTACTCTCAACAAACTAACTGAAAACATAATTCTTTCCCGTTTTGATGACTGTGTTTCGCAAAAAAACTTCCTCCCTGACTTCCAGCACGGTTCTCGCAAACGTCAAGGAACAGCTCATCAACTTCTTCGTGTCCCTGAGTACATTGCCGAAAACCTTAACAGAGGCAGGCACACATCCATGCTTTTTCTGGATTGTAAGCAAGCCTTTGACAGTCTGGCATGACGGTCTAATTTCTAAACTCAACGAGTTAAACTCTCCTCACTACCTCATCGCCTGATCGAATCCTTCCTCTCGAACAGGAGCTTCAGAGCTCGAGTTGGAAAATCCTTATCGGATCCCGAACTTATAACCTTCGGTGTCCTCCAGGGCTCCAAACTCTTTCCTTCCCTTTTTAAGGTGTTCTTTTACGACATTCTTGTTGAAGAGAAAATTCTCACGGCTCAATACGCTGATGACACACTGCTCGTCACGTCTAAACAAATTTATTCCAATCGTCCTAGAATGGTTTCACAAATGGAGATTTGAAATGAACAAATCTAAATCTAAAGCTGTCTTTTCCATTTCTTTTTCTATTTTCCTTGTAACGTTATTCTCCTATCTGCACATAAAATCTGCTATTCAAACGCTGATAAACCTGAATTCAAAGATTTTATAT
>WSXT02210519.1:0-17815 GCA_011762715.2 Neuroterus valhalla
TGCAATATTTGTAATTCTGTGTATGCATTACACTGTAAACTGAATTAAGTCCGTATGAAGCCGAACGCGAAGCGCGAAGTGTAAAAAAAACCGAGCGCGTAGCGCGAGGTAAATACATCATCGAGCGCGGAGCGCGAGATCCGGATGATGCGCGCCCTAGGCGCGCTCAAACTTTCGAGCCGCGCGCGCAGCGCGCCATGAGAATGTGCCCGCGCAGCGGGCAGATTTTTTTTTATTTGGATGAATTTTTACTTAAGGCTCTACTGGCTTCAAGGAACACATTCTCATTACAATACTCGCCACTGATATTTACATTCCACATAGTTTGGCTAGTGAATTAAATTTTCATTGTTTGAAAAGCATTGTCACGATTAAAACAAGAAAAATTGGAATTTTCGATTTTTTGAGAAAATACAAAAAGTTGTATCCACTATTTTGTAGGGCTCTCAAAAAAAAAACATTTTTTTCTCTCTGACTTTCTTTTCAAATCTTGCGTTGTTTGGCTGAAAATTCTCATCTTCCTTTATATTTTCGAATTTTGAATATGCCACAACTCTGACAATTTTGATTTCATCAAAAAAAGTCATGAGGATAAATTGTTTCATTTCTTACTTACTACAAGGGACCGTACTTAAAAATTTTGAGTCTTGGAAAAAAAAGTCCAAAAAAATTTCCAAAGTGCTCCCCCTCTCTTATTTTCGATTCAAAACAGCTGGTTAATGAACTCGACTTGTATTTTTGATCCCTCAAAATGGGTGCCAAAGCACGATCGATTATGATCATTCTTTCGAAAGTTATCGAGTTCACAGATTATTTTTTTTTTTTTTGTACGATCAAAATTAGAATTTTCGATTTTTTGAGGAAATTCAAGAATTCGTATTCACTATTTTGTAGGGCTCCCAAAAAGAAACATTTTTTTCTCTTGGACTTTCTTTTCATATCTTGCGTTGTTTGGCTAAAAATTTTCATTTTCGCTTGTATGTTTGAATTTTGAAAATGCCACAACTCTGACGATTTGTTTTTATAAAAAAAAATCATAAGAATAAATTCTTTTACTTTTTAGTGCTTAAAGAAATTGTACTTACAATTTTTGATTCTTTTAAAAAACAAAAACAAATTTTCAAAACGCTCCTCCTCTCTGGTTTTTCATCCAAAATAGCTTGTTAACGAACTCGTCTTTTCTTTTCCGGTTTTAAAAAGTATGCCAAAGCATAATCCAATATGATCAATCTTGCGGAAGTTATCGAGTATACAGATTACAGACTACAGACAGACAGACAGACACCTTCGTAAAAATCATTTTTTTTTTGACTCAGGGAGTCTCAAAACCTGGAGATTCCATTAAATCCGCGAATTTAAATTTTCGCATGAAACCAATACCTTTTAATTCAGAGTGAGAATGTTAAAATCTAATTTAACCAACCATTAAATGAATTCAATCTAATTGAATTTCATTCAAATTTCATTCAGTGGAAAGTTAAACATTTCAGATACTACCACAACTTTCTAACACTTGTCTAAGAGAAAATGGTGATAAACAAGAATAAATTGTTAAAATAAGCACGTTTGTTAACTCGCATTAATTATTACTTCACTGAGTGAAAAGTGGACAAAAAGCTTAATTAATTAACGTAATTAATTATTCTCTGATCAAAAACTCAACATCTACATACATAAAAAGCTTAAGAGTTTAAAAACAACCGCAACTTTTTAGTACTGATGTAAGAGAAGATAGCCATAAACAATAATAATTTGTTTAAACAAATATTTTTGGTAAATTAATTATAACTCACTCCAAGTGAAAAGTGGGTGAAAAGTTAAAAATTTCAGAAAAAACCGCATGTTTCTATTATTAAGCAAAGAAAATATTATTAGCAATGATAATAAATTGTTTAAACACATATTTTTTGAAATGAATTAATTATCACTCTAATCTAATTTAAAAGTGATAAAAAGTTGAACATTTCAGGAGAATTCGCAACTATGTAGTATTAATCTAGAAGAAGATAGCTATGAACATTTACAATTTGCTTCGACAATTATTTTTGTTAACTTTAATTGATTATTACCTCGCTTCAACTGAACGTTGGAAATAAGTTGTAAAATTCAGAAAAAATCTTGACTTTCCAACCATTTTCCAAGAAAAAGTTGCAAAAACAATAAAAAATTGTTTAAACAATTAAAATAAACGTATAATTATCAGTAAATGTAGTATATCATCTATTTGAAACAATCTGCGTTCAATAAACCGCAACTCAATTGACCTAATAGTGAGAATTCTGAATAAAATTTACAAAAACGTATTTTTTTCTTATGGGAAATACGTGTTAAGTTTATGGGGCTCGCGCCACCTCTAAATATTAATTTGAAAAAAAATGCGTTTACTTTTTTGTGGATTTGAACAAATTTCCGGGCGTTTTGCATAGAAATTCTAAAAAAAAAATTTTTGGACAACCCTAATACACATACATACACTAACAAATTTTACTATGCCGACCCTCCTTTCAAGCACATCAAAGATCTGAAAAATGATTCGTTTTCAGTGAAATTTCTTCAAAAATAAATCCCCTTTTCCTGGGTGGTAAAGATGGAGCGCTAATATGTCTTCAGATAAATTTTGGTCGCGGCGTTCATCGATGGCAGTTTGTCCCGACAACCACAGTGCTGCCGCATCGCTCGCTCTATATCGAGAGCCCTCCCGCGAGTCTCGGCTCGCAGCGGGCCAAAGCTCGGGTAATCCGTCGGTCTCAGTTTTTCCATCATTTCCTCGCCGTTTCTCTTTTCAACCAACAGACGAATGAGGGCCAGTGCGTTTACCATCGAGTTATTATTCAACATCAGGTCACCAGACCGGACATCCGGGTTCGGTTTTCCGCCTCTGCGTCACCGTCATCAACTTTTTCCCCTGAAAGTTCAAGGAAAATCATGGGCAACGCCCCGAGAAAATCTCATTATCCGAAACATGTTTCCTCGTCGGGGAGTGGCACGAAGAAGGTACACTGGGAAGGTCCAGGTAACTTTGTCTTTCTTCAGCACATTTATATTCCACCAAATCATCAATACCGTAAGCGCGCTGTCTCAGCTTCAACTCGTACCCAATTTTAGACCTCTTGAATATTCCGCGACTTTCAGCCCATGCTGGTGGAATCAACAAGTGAGGGAAGTTCGCGAGGGCTTACAGGTCGCAAGGCCACCCTCTATTTCGCGAAAGATCTACTTGATTCGGTATCCGATGTCATCCGATGTCGTCTCGCGAGACCATCCTCCCGGAGCTACCCAGTGGTTTTCGCTTCTGATTGCCAAATGCTTTTCGTTTTATTTCGGGAGAGCCACGTGCAGCTATTCGTTAGGTCGCGTGCTCTTACAATACATACATATTGTACCAAACGAACCCTATTGCATGTCGCGTCAAAGTTATTATGCTTTTGTTAGCCTCACGAGTCGCAGATTGTTTAAAAATATTTTCCTCTCCAAACCTAATGCTTGTTTTTTGTATAGATGTCTTCTCAGTTGTTTAGGAACGCCAATCTGGAATTCTTATTTTCATTAACAGTTGAAAAGTGGATCAGGAAACAAACTGCTTCCACGTACATATTTTACGAACTGCCTCGTCGTTATACTCAGTATTTTTATCTTTGCTTCATTGTTTGCTCAACTACTGTCATTTTTCGGCGATAGAAAAACTCGCAAAGGATCTGGCGCGCGAAAAAGTGGGGAGAGTCGGACCTTCTGATTGGTTGGCTGCTCCTCTCTCTACTGGAATGTAGCGAAAATCCGTTGGGAGCTAAATCCTAGGAACCTTGCATTTCTGGGAATTCAGAAGTCAAGCTAAGTATCCGAATGGATATCTCTATGACTATTAATCGAATTGAAAACGCAGTTCTAAATCACGACTACCATAAAACATTTTGGTCTTAATTATTTACAAGTACTACGAGATTATGATCAATCTAATTTCAGAATTAAAATCACTTAACTGCAATTGTTTGAAATGTTACAATTCCTGATACTTTGAGTAAAAATGTTGCATTTTAAACAAAATAAATCAATTTTCAACTAAATAGTTGAATTTTCTACCAAACAAAAAAGAACATTCAACCAATTTATTTAGTTTTATATTGAAGAAGACTAATTCACATGAAAAATGCAATGGTTGATAATTTAACAGGAAAAGATATTTATTTAAAATAAAAAATGGTTGAACTGAACCAAAAAGACAGAATTTTCAACAAAAGAGTTAGAGTCTCAACCAAAATAGAATAAATTGTAACCTAGCAGTTGCATTTCAAGGCCACGAAGACAAAGTTTCTACTCTCTCAGTTTGAATTGGTGAAATTTTTACTAATTCAATTAGTAGGTCAGTGATCTACTATTGAATTAGTGGAATCCCAAAAGTTGGCTAAAAAAGATAGTCAAATTCTATTAAATAAATAAGTGATTTATGAGTTTACCTTTAAATTAGTGAAATTTTCGAAATGACTTACCAATTAGTGAATTTATCACTAATGTGATCAATGAAATTTTCACAAACCACATTAGTAGTTTCGAAGTCTAATATTCAATTAGAAGAATTTTTTAAATGGCTGAAGAATAAATGGTTTGTATAACGTGTAACTATAAATTTTGCTTTTTAAATTATTCCTCTAATCTCAACAGTAAAAATCTTCTAATAAACCTAGAAAATAAGTGAATATTGACTTTTTCATTAGTAGAACTTTACTAATCTTTCGATGATATTGCACTATTAAGACGAGTCAAAATCCACTAATTACACTTGTGGATTTCTACTAAAGTTTATGAATTCTGATTCACTTATTTCTTCAGTCATAACTCACTAATTTAATAAGTGGGCAAAAATCACTATTCCAATTAGTGATTTTTTACTAATCTTTAGTGGCTCACTTTTCTACTTTTTATTTAGTGAAATTTTGCTAATAATTAGTAGTTTTCTACTAATCCAAACTGAGAGAAGACGGAACTGTTAAGTTTTCAACCAAATTCTTAAGTTTTCAACCAAAAAAGGAGAATTCTTGTCGAAACAGTTGCATTTTCGACAAACAAAGATGAATTTTTCATCCAAAAAGACGAATTTTCAACCAAGTGATGAAATTTTATACTCAAAAAGTAGAATTCGGAACCCAAAAGGATCACAATTTTCAACAAAACAGTTGAATTTTCAACCAAAAAGGATGAATTTTTGCCAAAAATGTTGAATTTTTAAGGAAATAGGGTAATTTTTAACCAAAGAGAGAAATTTTCAAGAAAATGTTGACTTGTAGACCAAAAAAAAAAACAGTCAAGAAAGAACAAAAATTTCGAATAACTTGTTCAATTTTCATGACAAAAGGACAAATTTCTTACATAATGTAGGTCCGATACCATCCCCATTTTCGAAGGGGGCGGAAGTCACCCCTATGACTGGTCATAGAAATAATGTGGGTCACACCCCCTTCCCCTTTTCTCAAGTCTCGTGGGGGCGAAGAGTCACAGCTGTGACTAGTCATAAAAAACAATGTAGTTCGTACACCTCTTCCTTTTCCTGAGTCCGGTGGGGGCGGAAAGTCACCGCTGTGACTGGTCATAGAAATAATGTAGGTGACATCACCTGCCCCTTTTCCCAAGTCTCGTGGGGGCGGGAAGTCGCCGCTGTGACTATTCATAAAAAATAATGTTGGTCGTACACCTTCCCCTCTTCCTAAGTCTTGTGGAGCAGGATTTTAATTTTATGAATCATGATTGCATTATTAGAATTTTTTTCTGGACGACTAGCCAACTTTTGAAAATAGACTAGTTTGATCATTCTTGTGCACTGAAAAGGGGTAAAATTCATTATAATTATATTATTTTCGGGATGACCAGCAAAATGATGATACTAGCGAAAAGTGAAAATATGGCTAGTCGTCCCATATTTTAACGCTGAATCAGAATCTATAAACAAAATTTCTCAATCACGTCGTGGAATTTTTGAACCTGAAAAAAACAAGCATTTTTAAGTTCAAAGTAGATTAGATTCTACTCTCTAGTATTTGAACTAAGTCATCCAAAGAAAGTAAATCTTTCAATCCGTAATTCTGCCTTGCAGTTTTTATTGAGAAAAACCATATGCTTGTGCTAGCCTAAACAGTTTACGTACAGTCGTTGTACTTTGGTCTTGAAGCTCTTGCAGTACAAACTTCAGAATGTAGAGATGATATAAATTAGTTGCGTATTTCATGATTAAAGACCCTTAATCAACAGACATTTTAATACTAACAAATTCCTTTTCAGGTTTGCCAGCGAAACCAGGAAAGCCAATTCTTATCCCCGGGACAGAAGACACGCAACCAGACGTAGTTGGTATCAGATGGGAACGATCACCAAGTAATGGAGGCTCAGCTATAATTGGTTATTCAGTTGAACATCGAAAACTGGGTGCTCCACACTGGGTTCGTTCCGCACCGGTTCTATGTACATTTCCCGAAATGTCATTGAGTGGCCTTGAACCAGGTTGGCGGTACCAATTTCGGATCAGAGCTCAAAATGCCTTGGGGCTCTCAGAACCTAGTGAGATATCAGATCCACTGACTGTCACCTTACAACGAGCAGCTGCTTCTCCACCTCAATTTGACCTTGAGTTGAAAGACATGACTGCGCTTGAAAATGAGCAGGTATAGAAGGAATTTACTTTAAAAGATGATCATAAAACATTTTTGTGCAACACTTATGCATCATCATCATTTACAGGCAGAATTCGAAGTGCGGTATTCAGGAACACCAGCTCCTAAAATTGCCTGGTTCAAAGACGGTTTTGAGATATTTAGCAGTCGTCGAACGAGAATCGTCACTGATAATGGAAAAAGTAATCTTCTAATCCATCGCACTGCGCTGGATGATGAAGGTGAAATCAAGTGTACAGCAACAAACAGAGCTGGACATGTCAGCACGAAAGCAAGACTGATGCTAGAAGGTATTTTTAACTATATTAAGATATTACATGTGGTATGATCATATGATTTAACATATGATTGATTAATCCTGCTCCTTCAATTTCAGCACCCCCACGGATTCGTCTTCCACGTCAATACGAAGATGGGCTTCTCTTCGAACAGGACGAGACCATTAGACTGAAGGTATTACTTTCAGGTCGACCTCCACCCGAAATCAATTGGTATCATGATGGGGAGATGATCTGTAAAGACGAGAGACATATTTTTGAATCAATGGCTGGTGAAAGCATTCTGAAGATACCTAATGCTAAAAGAAATGACCGAGGAGAGTACAGTGTGAATGCTGCGAACAAGTTGGGCGACGACATTGCATCCTTTTTAGTCACCGTCACAGGTAGGTAGGTAGAGGTTGCCAGACAAATAGCAATTGCGAAACGATGTTAGTGGCATTTGAAAGATGATCTTTATTTTTTTAAACTATAGATCGACCTTCTGCTCCGGGCAAAGCTATCGTATCTATGACTTTGGGAAGGTCGATTTCTCTCACGTGGTCGGAACCTGAAGATGATGGTGGCTGTAAAATCGGGACCTATATTGTCGAATACTACAGAGTAAGTTCACATTATTCTTCGAATATCAATAATTTTAATTCGATGATAATGAGTTGAGTGTATCACGCAAAAGTCAGCGCAACGCTTTAGTCGACGCTACAGAGCAGACGAGCGTCTCTCGTGAATGCGTCGCATGTGCCCAGCTAATGCTTCTTCTCATAGTGCAAGGAACTGCTTCTTAGCACGCGTATATCTGTGCTACGCACTGCCCATGTGTGTGCTATGGTACTCTCCTGAAACGTGCAACGTTTGCCGCGGCTGTGCACATGCCCGCAGCTCCAAGAGACGTGCAGGTGAGCTGCCTGACACTGCAACCAGCACTCGAGCATATTTGCTGTGAAGCAGTCGGTATATACGTGCGCTGATTTTTGCGTATAATGTTCATTCTGTTCTTCCAGGAAGGATGGGACATGTGGCTCAAGGCTGCATCATGTCGAAAAACTTCAACGACCTTGAGTGAATTGATCGAAGGTTCAGAGTATCGTTTCCGTATCAAAGCGGAAAACCCATACGGTGTTAGCGATCCAAGTGAGGAAAGCGATATTGTATTCATTCCGGATTTTAAACGAGGGTAAATAATATTTGTCTACGTCATACTCAGAATAGACATCGATGTGACTGTTTTTCAATTTAGTAATAGACTCCTCTCTAGAGAAACCTGATCTATCTTCATTTCCATAAAAATTACACAGAATTACAGGTCCATTGATGAGTGGAAAGTCACAAAGTCATCGAGAAATCCACAGGGGGAGAAGCGAGAAACGAGAAGTAAGCTTCGTGGAACCAACACAAAGGACGAGGAGTTTAACTCGAGAAGAGGCACATTCTAGAGAAGGTCCAGTGGAGCGTTCCGTGTCTTCGCAACGTCTTACATCTAGTCAAGGAAGACCTTCAAGAGCTGATAGCAGAGTAACGTTTGGTTTAGATACTGTGTATCCAGTAGAGGACGTGCAAACTCCTCCACCTAGACATAGATCAAAGGACCAAGTTGATATGGACGAAAATAAAAGAAATAGATTGGTAGGTCCTACAGTTTACATTTTCCTAATCAAACAATTTGAACGTCCTAAAATTAAACTTGGTTTCCAGATATCGGATCTACGGGAGGGTAGAGGTAATTTAGAACCGGTCAAACAGTCACCAGCGGTAATAGTTACACCTACTTTCAACGACTCGGGTGGTCTGTCGCCAGCTCCTCAACCGAACTCAAGAGCAATTTCTTTTCCTACGGAAAAAACTCCAGTTCCACCGAAGCCCCCTAGACTGCATGATCCTCGAAGACAAGCTCCTTTAGCACCACCAGACGAAACTCATCTAGGTCCTCCAAGAACTCCTCATTCCACTCTGCAAAGAGATGATCGTTTTAATGAACTCTCAACTCCAAGGGAATCCCGAATTCTCGAATTGAAGAGGAGAGACTTTTCAGATTCTGAACCTGCTTTTTTGGGAGAGGATGACGAGAATATACACGGCAGCTCAGAGTTCATGCTGGTCTTGTATCCTGAAGGGGAAGGAGATCAAGATCAAGGAAGAGTTTTGGACAATACTCCAATTGAGTACTTCCAGAGGACGGAACAAACAGGTATTGGAAAATTGCATTCTTGTCTATTGGGAGCAATCAGAAAAATTATGCTTTTTTACGCTCAAGTTACTTTTTTTTATTTCAGAAACAAGCCATTCAAAGGTACAAACCTCCGACAACGAAGAAGAGGACTTGGTTCCTCCACCAATGTCTCTTTCCTTGCCTGAGTTGTTCAGTATTAATCACCAGGTTGTTGAGGTCATGCGTGAAGCTGTTAGTTCTACCGAACTTCTTCATGAACGAGCAATGGAACGATTTTACCGCGCAGTGGCAGTTGAGGAAGCAGTTGATGAAGCTAAGCGTAAAGCTCGAAATGAAAGAGCAGCGAGTGAATACAGGTCTAGAAAAGATTCAACATCTGCAGATACTACTGATAGATATGCTCTTTTTGAGCATAGGACATCTATTCGCAGGAAATTTTCCAATTCCGGTGCTCATGCTGCATCCTGGCAAGCAAAACGAGATCGTAGAAGATCTAGCGAGAGTCAAACGGATACACTTCGCGTGCCTTTTAAACTACCAGCTGCTGCTGCTTTGCAGGATGTGGCTTCTGATCCCAATCTGGCTTCACAAGGCATGTCTGCTTCAAAGACGGAATCCTGGACTGTAGCTGACGATGCTAAACAACTACGTAGGTGGCATGAGGCTGGAAAAAATCTTTTAACAGAGCAAACAATTTCCACAATCGTTAAAACACATACCGACGGGATAGAGATTGTTCGGAAGGAAGGCAGTGGAACAATAAAGGAGTATCATTTGGAGACAGTGGAGACCCGAAGTGTAGAAACTTCTATTGAATCTTCAGAAGAAGAAAGTAGTGATGAGGATTTGAGACAGTTTAGGGCACGAATAATGGCAATTCCTGTTGTTAATGAAGAAGATACATATCATCCAAGAGGAAGGCCAGTTCCTCACATTAGTTCAGAACCACCACCTCCAGTACCTCCCCACGGAATTCCTATCCTCGACATCACACCTGCAGATACAATACAATATTCTATTCCGTCTCCACCCATTTCGCCGAGCAATATTGTACCTAAATCAATACTGAAGAAACGGGTCGAGAAAGAAGTAATACCAGTGAACTGGTTTGGTAGACCGATTCCACCTGAGAAGCCTATTGAAATGGTGCGGCCCCAGGCAGATCAGGTTTCAGTTACCCTCAGGAAAAAATCTCTACCGAATTCTCCGAATCTTACAACAGGTATGATACTTTGCGAGTCTGACATCGATAATGAGAACGTTATCTCGGCAGCCGAAGTTGCAAGAAATCGTAGAAGACCATCAAAACAATTGTCCAAAACTTCCTCTGATGGCGAGGACGAGCAAGAAGATGAAAAAATGGCTGTTGTGAGTCACTATACTGAGATTGTTAAAGAATACTCAATTAATCATAGTCCATTCCCTCCTCGTCGAGTGGTGTCACCTACTTATTGTAAAAACCAAAGTCAGATAGAAATTGAAGAGGATCCAGACAAGTACAAAAGCTTGGTTAAGAGTGATCGTCCCTTTTCTCCACCTAGAGGAAGAGCTGATTACTCTTCTGACGAAAAGAGCAGCATGAGATCGGCTGCTCGTACTTTTTCCCCGCCTAGAGGGAGAGGTGATTATTCTTCTGACGAAAGAAGCAACATGGAGGCTGCTGCTTGTACTTTTTCTCCACCGAGAGGAAGAGGTTATTCTTCTGATGAAAGAAGTAACGAGAGAACACTTGCTGCTCGTACTTTTTCACCACCTAGAGGAAAAGGTCACTTTTCTCATGATGAAAGAAGTGACAATAGTACACTTGCTACTTGTACTTTTTCACCACCCAGAGGAAGAGGTGATTATTCTTCTGACGAAAGAACTGATATGTCCAAGAATAAGATGAAGAAGAAGGATGAATGTAAAGAATATGGAAAACTTCGAAAACCTAGATCTAGGAAAAATAGCGCCGGATCAAGAAGTATCACACCAACGAAATCAGGGAGAGACACCAAGAAACGAAGTGGATCTTCTTCTAGGCGTGGATCACCTTCTTCAAGATCGAGGAACATTTCTCCTGAAAGAGGTACTTCTTCAAGATCGTCTTCCAAAAATAGGAAGACTGCATCATCTAGAAACAGTAGAAAATCTATGGAGCGATCGACTGATGGACGCAAATCGAGTCATCCATCCTCAAGATCAAGTTCTCGAGACCGAGCTCGTGAAGACACCCCTACTGAAGCTAGAATGGAACGACTTCATCGTGCCCTTGACGGAAGAAAGTATCGTTCAAGAAAGTTATCCGTGCATAAGAGCGAAATCAGTCGCAATAGAAATGAAAATAATAATGCCAATTCTATCCAAGTCTTGACAATTGAAGCCGAGAAAAACGTTAGGTCAACGGTCAGCTACGTTACGGATGTCATTTTACTGATGGCAGCTGTCTATGTCTACCTATTTAAACGAGAAATTCTAGCAATTCCTATAATCGGCCTCCTTCTCTATCGACGAATACAGCAAGGAATCCGGAATCTCCTTCCCAAATGGTTGCGTGGTCCTAAACGTTAATTTATTTTCTAATTATTAATGATTGTTTGTGAGGAGGTTGACCTAAAGTTCTGTACTGCTTGAGACTTGGTGAAAAAATGTAAATATGGGAAATTTCACCCTCTAGTCTTAGACAATATTACAGCCTCTTATAAAGTTTTGTTTCTACATATTTACAAATTGATTACCTTCTAAAATTGTGTATTTCGTTTTTTACGAAGAAATGCGTCTGATTATTGGTTTACGTTAACAATTGTAATTATAAGAAATCAAGAACCAAAGAAAGAAATATATAAGTGGAATGATATTGATCTCTTATTGAAACTTCCTTCTCGTTTTTTTAGCCCAAGGTAGAATTCATCGAAAAAATTAGAGCGATCGCGGGACCGCCGACAGGAGCTTTGCGAGGTTGGCGTTGGAAGAAAAACATAAATTTGATTTTTATTTCATTCATCGATTGGAAAAAAATCTCCTCACTCTACAGTAAGAGGAGTAAACCTGAGCGGTTACTGTTTACACCATAACTGTTACTGCGCTCACCGTAACAACTACGAATGAAAAACGGATTGTAGATAAACCGTGACTGCTACTGCCAGCGGCGGAACTATTCCGGCCACACCGTAACAGTTACTGCGCGCCACCTGAAAACGTTTTGCAGTAACCGTTGGTCCACTAACAGTATTAGTTACTGCTAATACCCGAATCGCTCTGGCGAGCGCAGTAGTAGTAGTGCGATGAAATTTGATGAGTAGTGCAACGAAATTTTAGTTCCACTAAAATCTAATGGTTCTCCATTTATACTTTGACCTTGCACATTACCTATTGAATTTATACATTTCTTGAGAAACTACATGCATTGGAGGAGAGAATCATCTGATAGTCGTTCCGGGTTTCGAGTGTCAACTTGAAGACTTTTGAGGTAAGTTTGGTACATTATTTTATCATTACGATCAATACATGAATTGTCAATACTGATATATATTTTAAAGGAACTAATTCCCGAAAAAGTAATAAAGAGTATCGTTTTTGGTTTTTTCACTAAATGTATGTATCAGCAAAAACTGAAATCGCCCTACTTAGAGGATTCCATAGAAAACCATTGACTAAATAGATACGCAACGTAGATGAAGCAAAAAACTGCGCGTGCAGTGATGGTTACGGACTAAACGGGAAATATTACTGTCGAGACCGTAGCCATTACTGCCGTGGCAGTAACTATGACTGCGTTGCGTTTTACTATCTCGCGCCGAACAGATACTCTGCAGGCAGCAAAGGTTCACGTGAGCGTAGTAACAGTTACTGTTTATCTCATACTCGGGAATCGCGCGTAGCAGTTGTGGAGTTGGCAGTAACGGTTACGGTTTAATCCTCCCCGTGTATACATACATGCACGCCAGTAAAAGTAATATTGAAGCAAGCAGTTTGAAGTTGATCGCAATTGGATATTAAAATCTCAGTGGAGTTAAATTATTAAAGTTTGTCAGTTTCAAGTGTAATATGTAGACAAGAATAAATCTCTTGTCAATGTTATATGAAATATAAAATTTATTGCAACATAGTTATTCAATTTTGTACATGTGTGATGTATACTCCACTCGTTATACATATACTACACCAGAACGGGAGGGAAGGAGAAAGAGAGAGATAGCCGTACGGCGCCATGCTCTAGAGATTTTCAGTCGCATTGAACTTGGCGTGGACGGTGTTTTCCCGTTTTTCGCAGTTAGTTGGACTCGCTCAGAGTATATACCCTCCCAAAAGAAGCCAAGCTTCAATATTTTCCTTTTCCGTACACCCTGGGACGAAAATGCAGACTACGGCGAAATGCGAATCTGCAAATTGGGTTTAAATATACACAGACCATCTAGAATACTCTGATTTAGAATTAGTTCCTCGTTCCTCCTTGTCTTCTTGTCTTCTCATTTTCTTGTATTTCTGTTCCATTTCTTCGGCTTTCACTCTCAAGTACGTCTAGAGTATATGTCCATAAAATTCCCAAAAGAATAAATCAACGAGACCTGACGGATTACGTCAGGTCAAATCGGCGCATGTTGCCTTGTGCGCCGCTGTAAAACGACGAAAATCTTTGGAGAGGAGTTGAACGTCGTGACGATTTTAGACCAGAGCCCTCGCTTGCAGTTCTCCTTCCATCAGATTTCGTGGTGCAGGGTGTGCGGTGGGTCGAAAGTGCCGGGGAAAAGTGACAAGGATAAACTTAGAGGAAGACAGAACGACGGGAAGTTTTAGCCGCGCGAAAAACCGATAGTGTCGGGAGTTATGTCAAAGCCAGGAAGAATCGTCAATCAAATTACCTGACGGAATGACCCTAACAGGTAAGCCATATACGGGAAATGAATCAACCTTTTGGAATTCGATGCCTAATTCCCTTTTGGTACCGGTACCAATTTAAAAATCCAAGGTCGAGCTTAAAGTAGCATCTCTAGTTTAGGTAAAAATCATGAGGGATTATTATTATTATTATCATTCCAAACTTACAAATACCTAATTGCCAAAGTCGCAAATCTGGGAATGTAATTTTCATCATCGGATGATAGAAATAGTAGAGATTCTACTAAATGTTTTTCTCCTGTTTAAATTCCTTCGAAATAGGCAAACGGGTATTGGTTTCTTTAGAGCTGTAAAACTACTTGAACAATATATTGAGAGTAAGCTTGTCTTTATAAACATTGCTGCATAAACAAAAATAATTGTTCCGTGGATAAAATGTAAGGTCTAGAGTATCGAATACTTTCCCGGCTGATAGTTTATCCTAATGAACTGTCATCGCCCTAAAAGCTTCTGGGTTAAAAATAGAAGAAACCTCCGAATTCTGACGTGCTCTGACAGGAAGGTCCATTACCGATAAACTTTTAATCAGATAAGAATTTTCTGGATCTGTGAATTAGAGAGTATTTAGAAAGTCCCTTCGCCGTTTTTCATCTTTAAATGCTGTATAGTCGTCTTTAAGAAGAAATAGGAAAGAGAAGACGGCCTGAACTTGCTGTTGTCTCGATTCTTAAAGGCGATCATTTGAAGGCGGTATTTTTAGAAAGCCGGTTAGGCGAACTTAGAGAAAACGTCATTGCAGTTTGAACTGCGTTCTTCCTTTTCGAAACACGCACTTCAGGAAGTTTTCCTTGAGGAACAGGAAATGCAAATTATGTTGCAATCGCATTTTTGTAGATCATTCGTCCGGAGCTGAACCATCACTATGGGAGGAAGAACAGGAAATAAAAGCAAACAGCCGATCGGACGAGGACATCATCATCTCTGTGAAATTACGATCGGATGAAATTTCCAAGGATCTCCAGTTCGAATTGTAAGTAAAACTTGTTAGTTCAAAAGTCGCCAGTTAGAAATTTCGCTAATTAGAAACAATTTTGAACCTTGCCATCAAAGTCCGTCAGTTGCCTTATAGAATTCTGAATGAGTGATAGTATGTGCTTCTGAATGTCGTAAATATCTTCTGTCTAGTAAAAACTAAAAATACTCAAAGCGGATTTGCAACTACGCTACTAGAAGATTGACACGTCATAATAAGTAAATCATAAGCGAGAAGATAATTAAATTAATATTCCAATTTAAGAACAATTCAACGCCCTGTAAAAAATGGAGATGTTTCTAACATCCAATCCCTTCCTATGCAGTCATAATATTCTTGGCAAAGACATGCAGAATGCATCTCTTAGCTCGATTAGTTTTGGCTCTAACCTTGAGTAAAATCTTTATGGTTCCCTACTCTTCGTACATCTTAAAGCGTCTTTGGATTGATAAGCTTATAAAACTGTCCTCGAGGAATAAATTTGATTAAGAAGCGGGATTGTCCCGAAATGTTGTTGTGGGCAGAGTTGACATATAACATTTGCCGCCAATTCGTCCTGATTCCCGTGAAACCATCTCGCGTGCCAAGCATCATCAGAGGGTGTTTATTTCAAGCCACCGTGGATTTAATTTTGCGAGGTCGAAATTATTCTGGTCGTGTCATTTCGTCGAGCCTGTCTTCAATGCCAGGGACGTGCGCGATCATTGCATTTTCCCTGCATCTGGTGATACCACGTGGTCCTTTTCTAAAAGCGGGAGCTGCTGATGCTAAAAGTTACGACCTGCCTCAATATTATCGAGTGCATTAATGTATGAAAGAGACGGGAGACATTGAGGAACGAAAGCTTCGTATTTTTGAAGTTTGGGCGAATCACAGTTACGCGGACAGACGCCGATTACGAAAGGACGTCGAGACGTCTTCCGATGCGGCTAAATTCGACTCTGAGTCCACTGGTCGAACACGGTTCGAGAAAAGACGAAAAAGATTTGAACTTTGAATATTGCGGCTGCGTCTACCCGTCCCGAATTCCGGTACGACTAGCCATATTTTCACTTTTCGCTAGTCGTCCCGAAATTCGGGACGACTAGCCTACCATCATCATTCGGCTGGTCATCTCGAAAATAATATACTTAATTAAAATGAATTTGACCCCTTTTCAGTGCACATAAATGATAAGACTAGTCTATTTTCAATAGTTAGCTAGTCGTCCGGAAAAAATCTAATAATACAATTATGGTTCATAAAATTAAAATCCTGCTCCCACTAGACATTAAAAAAGAGGGAGGTACATTATTTTTTACGACTAGTCACAGTGGTGACTTTCCGTCCCCCCACTGGACTTAGGGAAAGAGGGAGGTGTCCAACCTACAATATTTTTTATGACTATTCACAGCGGTGACTTTCCACCCACACGAGACTTGGGAAAAAGAGGAGGTGTACGATATAAATTATTTTTATGACCAGTCACAGCGGTGACTTTCCGCTCCCACGGGACTTAGGGAAAGGGGAAGGTTTGTGACCTACATTATTTCTATGACCATCAGACGTAGCGGTGAATTCCGCCTTCACGAGAATGGGAAAAAGGGGAAGGGGGTGCCACCTACACTCTAAATCCCTTGGACCCATATTCCGGTCCATTGGACTGGTATCCTGGTCCGAGCAGCGGAAGAAAACTTGTCCAACTGGACCGGAATTCTCGTACTCTCCCTGGTCCAAGCTTGGACCACTTTCTGTTCCATTAAACCAGAAAGCCGTCCATTGGACGGGAAAGTCAGTCCGTTGGACCAAAATCGCAGATTTGGTCATTGCTTGGACCAGAATTTTAGTCCAAGGGATTTAGAGTGTACGATATTTCTATGGCCACAGCAGGCATAGGAGTGACTTCCGACTTCACCAGACTTGGGAAAAGGGGAAGGTGTGTGACCTACATTATTTTTTATGACCAGGCACAGTGTTGACTTCCATGCCCTATGGGACTTGCAAATGGGAATGATATCTGACCTACTTTATGTAAGAAATTCGTCCTTTTTGCATGAAAATTAAACAAGTTGGTCGAAATTTTAGTTCTTTTTTGACTTAGAAATATTAGTTGGTCTTCAAGTCAACATTTTCTTGAAAATTTCTCTCTTAGATTGAAAAATAACCTATTTCATTAAAAATTCAACTGTTTTGTTTAATAATTCATCCTTTTTGGTTGATAATTGGACTGTTTTGTTAAAAATTGGTTCTTTTGGGTTCAAAATTTTACTATTGAGTGAAAACTTTTATTACTTGGTTGATTATTCGTCTTTTTGGATGAAAAACTTATCCTTATTTGACAAAAATGCAACTGTTTGGACAAAAATTCTTCTTTTTTTCTCATTGAACACTTAACGATTCGGTTGAAAATTTGACAGTTCCGTAAGAAATCCGTCTTTGTGGCCTTGAAATACAATTGTTTGGTTAATAATTATTCTGTTTTGGTTGAGGCTTTAACTGTTTTGTTGATGATTCTGTCTTTTTTATTCAATTCAACTATTTTCTATTTTAAATAAATATCTTTTCCTCTTCAGTTATTTAACATGATATTCTTCATGTTAATTTTATTTTTCAATATCAAATTAGGTCAATTGTTTGATGTTCTTTCTCTCTGGTAGAAAATTCAAGTATTCAGTTGAAAATTGATCTATTTTGTTCAAAATGCAACATTCCCGGATAACACACAAACGTTTTGCAAACGTTTTGTAAACGTTTCCTACGAAACGTTAAAACGTTTGTAAATTTTGGTGAAAAAAACGTTTTCAAACCGTTTTCAGAACGTTGGATATGTCCGCTGATTTTTGGTACTTTGAGCCATCAAAACTTTTTGAAAACGTTGTGAAAA
>WSXT02210530.1:0-17814 GCA_011762715.2 Neuroterus valhalla
AATATTACAACTAACAATTCACCAGTGTAAGAGAATTTTCCCCTCAGCGAAAGCCTATCCTTGATGAAGCACCTTAACTTAAATCGTTAGAGGACCTTTTTTATAAACCGATTCATATTTATCAACTTTCTAAAAGCAAACGGATAAAACTTAACTCGTTAAATAAACATCGACATAAGCTTCTGATAGATATTGTTACATCTTTTTCTGGATTTGAGGAAAATGTTACCAATTGCTAATAATATAACTATCTTTTAACTTAGAGAAGAAATTTTTTACAAATTGAGGTGAATTGGTAGATCAAAAACACGAATTTTTACAACAATAGCTGAATTTTTAACCAAATTAGATCAGTTTTCAACAAACAATAGAGTAATTAAATTTTAAGTTCTATGAAAACCATTTTCAACTAGGAAATAGAATCAACAAAATAATTATTAACTCAACAGTTGAAATTTTCAACTAAAGAAGATTTAATTTCTATCAGAAAAGATGAAACTGGAAGAAAAAATGCCACCAAAGAGATAAATTTTCTACTAAGGAATATTTTTCAGTCAAGAAGAACACGAATTGGAACCAAATTTTTACATTTTTCTACTCAAAAAACGATGAATCTGATACAAGAGCGTAGAATTTCTAAACTGAAAATATTGAATTTCAACCAAAACGTTAATTTTTAACTAAATTTCAGAATTCTTGACCCAAAAAGAAACGAGTTCTCTACAAACCTGTTGGATTTTCAATACGAAATATTTTTTTTCAACATAAATAGTTCGTTTGGAACAAACATTTAAATCCCCTGCAAAAATAGTTCATTTTTTGGCAAAAGAGTTTAATTAAAAAAAAGATTGAGTCAGAAAAAAGGCGAATTCCAGTCGAATTCAACCAAACTATCGACTTTTCAACTTAACAATGGAATTTTCAAATGAAAAAAGATGAATTTCCAACTAAATAGTTAAACCTTCAAACCTGAAATATAAAGTACTAATAGACATGTTCATTTTCAACCAAGTTTTCGATTTTTGAACCAAAAGGAAGAATTTTCAACAAATAGTTCAATTTCAAACCGAAAAGGATGAATCTCCAAAAAGTGGAATCCTCCGACAAAAAATTGGAATTTTTTACTAAAAAAATGTTTTCTTTTCGAGCAGAAAACTTTTCTTTACCCAAATTGTATAATTTTTTCTCGCGATAAAAATTTCCCACGAAACTGTTGGATTTAGTAGAACCGAAAATATGAATTTTCAACGAAACATTCGAATTTCAAACGGAGAAAGATTACTTTTTGATAAAATTATATGAATTTTCGATAAAAAAATGCTTTTAAGAAAATACTTGAATTTCCAACAAATAATTTGAATCTTTAACCTTCAAAACTGAATTTTTAAGCAGCAAGCAAATTTCCATGAAAGTTGTCGAATTTCCCTCCCAAAGAGCTGAATTTTGAACCTAAAGAGAAGATTTATATTAAGTGGATTAGGTTTTAATGAAACGGATGAATTTTTAACGAAATTACTCGAATTTTCGACAAAATAGAAATCCTCGGCAGTTATTGACCGAACAGATGAAATTTTCGAATGAAGAAGATTTAATTTCTACCAGAAAAGATGAAAGCGGAAGAAAAAATATTACAAAAGAGAAAAATTTTCTACTAAGGAAGATTTCCCAGTCGAAAAGAACACAAATTGGAACCAAATTTTAAAATTTTTCTACCCAAAAAACGATGAATCTGATACAAGAGCGTAGAATTTCTAACCTGAAAATACTGAATTTCAACGAAAACGTTAATTTTTAACTAAATTTCTGTATTCTTGACCAAAAAAAGAACGAGTTCTCTACAAACCTGTTGGATTTTCAACAAGAAAATATTAATTTTCTTACAAAAATAGTCCGTTCGGAACAAATATTTAAATCCTCTGAAAAAATAGTTCATTTTTTGGAAAAAGAGTTTGTTAAAAAAAAAAGATTGAGTCAGGAAGAAGCCGGATTCCAGACTTCAATTTTCATTTCCAACCAAATATTTGAATTTTCACCAAAAAAGCTGATTTCTCAACATAACCAAATTGTTGAGTTTTGAACCAAAAGAAAGAATTTTCAACAAATAGTACAATTTTCAACCGAAAAGGAAGAATCTTCAGAAAGCACAAGAATTTTTACAAAGCACATTTTTACAAATAAGTTGAATCTTTAACCTTCAAACTGAATGTTTAATCAACAAGCAAATTTCTATTAAAGTTGTTGAATTTTCATCCCAAATAGCTGAATTTCGAACCCAAAGAGAAGATTTTTATCAAGTGGATTAGGTTTTAATGAAACTGATATATTTTCAACGAAATTACATGAATTTTCGCCAAAATAGTCAAATTTTTACCAACAAAAGATAAATTCCGAACAAAAAATGGAATAGTGAACTCCTGCAATAAATTAAAAACATTTCAGGGAAGGGGCCCATGCTCTCCAAGACTTTAGCAGTTCCTGCCTCGAATTTTGCAGTTCTTTTATTCATTTCAATACAAGATAAAAAAAGCTGAAATTGCTGCATATAATTCTGTACTTGCCCCAACTGTGGTGTATGGTAGCAGGACATGGACGTATCAAAAAAAGGATGAGCGTTAAGTTATCGCGGTTGGCATGCATATTCTGCGGAATATGTGTTGTAAAACACTCATAGGCAAAAGAAGTAATGAGTGGATTCTCGAAGAATGTGGTGTTGAAGAAAGACTATACAAGAGTAGAATAAATTTGCTGATATGGTTCGGTGACGTTGATAGAATGGATGCAGAAAGTTTAAAAGAGCAAGTGTGTTTAGGTAGGGTTGATGGTAGCGTACCCAGAGGCAGACCAAAGAAGGAATGGATAGAATGTGTTTGAGACCCTAATGAGAAGAAATATAAAGAGTCGTAAAAGTACAAGAACTTGTATGAAAAGATACATGAATATTAGAGAAGCATAATACGTATGCCAGGATACGGGTGTATGGATAATAATTGTATATAAGAAAAAGAAGAAAGCCTGAAACAAACTTTCGCTGGGTATTGTTTTTATCAGGCCTTACTTCTAATTTTGTCGGAGCAACCTCGTTTAGCGATTCGAGTCTTTTTTCATGAAAAATTGTGCGTCTTAAGTTTAGGTCAATTTACAGTTACAAATGAAATCAGCTTTTTTCTGTTCGCAAACAACACGCGATAACTTCTAGACTGATCTTATACATATCCCTGCTTCCTTTTCTCACACATCCCTTACTCAAAGTTTCCCATGTCAATTCCGTTTCCAAATTTTTCCATATCAGTTCCTTGATCCTTAGTAGTACAATGGGGCTAGAGCCAAACAATTTATGCTTACCTCGAAAGAGATTTGGTTTGATTAAAGAGTCAAGTTTCCCCACTGGTTTTGGACCAATTTGGTTGTAACAATAATTCTAAGAAATAAACGCGAACAGGAATTCGTCATGTTGCTTGCATCGTCGTACACATGATAATCAGGGTGGATGTTGGTGAAACGTGTTTATTGCATAAAGTTGTCCTCCACCTCGGCGTATCTGGTTTTGACTCGCATTCGACCATATTTCAGCGTAGGAGGAGTGGAGCAGGAGTCAGCCGCATGCAAATCTCAAGTCGCGCCAAGTCCCCTTTGTGACAAAGAACAACGACACCTATACACACACATATATGTATAACTTTAATATATACACCCATAGTCCTATAGTTCACCAGTTTTAAGCTCGAGCGTCTGCTCTGGCGCCATGGCCTTAATGCTTCTCCGCGCTTCGGTTTGTCGATCATCACCACCATACCCGCAAAAAATTAGCCTCCTTCCATCCGCTAATCTAGATCGTTGCGGTGCAGAACTCTTCCCGTGGCATGACATCGATCGGTTGCATGCTTTGCATTTCCTTCTGCCTCAGCAAACAATGGAAATGCACCAAAAAGTGCTATAGCGAATTCATCATAAACGTCTTTAATTCTTTCACTTTTTTTTTATTGAGCCTGCTCTCGGAAGAACTTTGAGAAAATATGCTTGAGATTGGAATCGTCAGAAAAACGAATTTCCATCAATTGGAATTTGATTTGAGAATGATTCTTGTCTGCAATACATGTGTATCAGGAAGTAATTTGCGGTCTGCGAATTCTAATTGAGTAGGGGCTGTTCAAGATGAACGTCACACTACCAGTGAAGGAGGTGACGGAGTTGGAAACGGAATTTACTTGGGTCAACCTACGTGTAATGTCATGTGAGTTGACTTTCGAAAACAGGCTGATTTCATAGTTCACATACATACATAAAAAACCCTGCAGCCGTTTTTCCAGTTGGCCTCCGTTGAGGTGCACGATTATATAAAAAAAATAAAATAAAAAAAAAAAAACACAAAAATCTTAGTGCTCGGGGATTCCACTAGTCATCGATCTAAGAGCGTCTGGAATATGAGACTGTTTTTTGTTCAATTTGCTTCGTATCTATTGATTGAATTTTTCAATACTATGAATCAAAATGTTTACCAATGCTCATATTTATATTTTTTTAAATATACGTAAACTTGATGTAATAAGAACGCAAATTAACCGTTATACTAAACATGTTGGCAATGCTGAAAAATTTGTGCATTCAATGTTTTTATGATAAATACTACCCTTTAGACTGTACTGTGAACGAGTAAGATAAGGCTTCTTGAATACGTGTTTGAAGATATTGTTCAATTTTATATTAGTGCTTATGTTTCTTTTCAATCCCATACTACTGTACCTTGATGAATTTTGATTTTCTCCTCTGCAAAACCATTTTTTAATTTCACTATTTTTTTCCTCAATAACTTTATTTTTCTTTGTCATTTTTTCCAGCATTTCCAACATGTATTATACAACGGTGAATTTGCGTTCTTAATTCATCAAGTCCACATATGTTTAAAAAAAAAATAAATATGAGAATTGGTAAACATAGTTATTTATAGTATTGGGAAATTCAATCGATAAATAGGAAGCAATTTAAAGAAAAAAAAAATTGCTCCCGTGAGGCACCGAAACCGCGACTGTCGGATTGCAAAGCTAGTGCGTTACCATAAGGCCACTTAGGTCTCGTATTCCAGACGCTCTTAGACCAATGACTAGTGGAATCCCCGAGCACTGAGATTTTTGTAATAATTTTACACCTCAACGGAGGTCCACTGGAAAAAACGGCTGCAGGGTTTTTTATATATTATGTATGTGAACTATAAAATCAGCCTGTTTTCGAAAGTCAACTCACACGACATTACACGAGTTCCCAAATACACTATCCATAATTCTACCAAAAAAAAAAAGACAAATGACCGCTTTCTTTTTATGAATCAAAAACAGATCTTATCATTTGATTTAAAGAATGTAGCATTCCTTTAATTTGATTCTCAAAATATTTTGATATATCTATACGTCTTGAGAGTAAGATTTTTAATTTTTTTCCATTATAAGAAAAACTTTTTGCAAATTTGTTGCTCTGTGAGATTTTTCAGCTAACTCAGATTTGATGATTGAATTGATGAAAAAAAGGATTATTATCCTCATTTTTCAAAAAAATGTTTTTATCACGTTTTATTTTATTTGGAACAGGGAATTGTTTGCATCGAATGGGAACTTTTCAAACTTATTATAAATCGGGATTTATAAAAAAGGAATTTTTATTATCGTTCCTCTTATTCAAAATATCAAAGTCCTCTCTTCTTAAATTTAAATAAAAAATGTACCTTCAGCTGTGTTTAGAGTAGAAGTATCTAGTAAACTATTTCATTAACAATTTATGTACTTCGTGGGAAATTTGCTATTTTTGTAGAAAATCGATTTTCATGGTTAAAAACTCATCTTTTTCTTTCAAAATATATATATTTCCGTTGAAGATTCATCATTATACCTGAAAGGTTATCAGTTTGGTAGAAAATACATTTTTTCAACTAAAAATTTAACTGTTTCATTTTTAGCCAAAAATTGATCTTTTCTAGTTCGAAATTCGACAATTCGGTGAAAATTTTTGTTTTTTATTTGAAAATTCAACTATTCAATTATTCAATTCGGTTTTTTGGTAGAAAATTATCTTTTTCTTCAGAAGCTAATATTCTTCTCTAAAAATTCTCCTCTACGGTCAACAATTCAAGTTATACAGTTGAACAATTTTCATTTCACTCTAACATTCATCTAGTTGATACTCCTAATGTTTGGTTTAAAATTACTTTTTTGAGACAAAAATGTCACTATACCATTTTTGCAAAATTTTTCTTTTTATAGTTCAAATTTCAACCATTTTGTTGAAAAATTGTATTTTTGGTTTGAAAACAAATTTTTGGTCAAAAATTGAACTATTCTAGTTAAATGTTCATCATTTCAGTTATAAATTCATCTTTCCGGTTTAAAATTCAACTATTTCAAGTAAAAATTTACAACTTCATTTGATTCTTCATCATTTTGTGAAAAAATGTAATAATTTTTTGACAGTTAGTTTTTTCTTGTTTGTTGACAGCTCATTTTTCTTAAATTTAGTGTAACTTATTCCAAATAAAAATCCCATGGTTTTAGTTATATATTCATTTGTTTGCTAAACATCCATTTTTCCATTTTAAAATTTGAGTACTCGAATTTTTGTTGATAATTGATCTTTTTTGGTAAAAGTTAATTTATCTGTTTGAAAACTTAACTCCTTCAGTTAAAGATTCTTTGTTTTAGTATAAAACTCTTATGCTAGGTTCGAAATTCGTTTTTCGAGATGAAAATTTTAATGTTCAATTTTTGGTTGAAAGTAATCATTTTTTGAGTTCAAAATTCGAATATTTTGTTGAAAAATTGTATTTGTTCTTAGAAAATTATTCTTTCTATTTGGAAATTAATCTTCTTGTTTGAATTTTCACCTCCATGGTTGAAGGTTATTTAAAAATTCATCACATTGTTGGAAAAATGAACTATTTTGTTTGAAATCCATTTTTTTTGTTATCTTAAATTGATTGTTTTTAATTGCAAGTTTAACTGTTCCAATTTTTGTAAAAAAATGGATATTTTGATGTTGGAAATTTGAGTATTTTTCTCAAAAGTGGTTTATTATGCAATGTTCGGTCTTTTGTGTTGAAGGATTTTTAGAATGTATGTCATAAATAAAAATGAATGTTTGATGAGTAAATCATCTAAATACAGAATTTACACTCTTCTCCCCTATTTTCTCCTTGATCCCTTTATTTAGAGAATTCCTCTCCTTCTCCCTTTTTTCAAGAAACTTGATTTTTTCTCTTTTTTTGCTCAAGTGCGAACTAAATTTATAGAATCTTATAAGAAAATCAGGCTTTTTTTTTTTGTTAGAAGTTTATTCTTTCCAATAGAAAAGTCTACTTTTTTATTTTTGACTCATAATATAGTCACTCAAGAAAAAGTGTGTGAAAACATAATAAAACGACCTGCATAGTGTTGTAGCATTGCTCGAGACAAGATTTTGGAATTTTTGCTTACTACTTTTTTCATTCGAACTCGATTTTTTAGTCGAGGCTCGATTTTCCTAATTTTACTACTGAGCATTTGAGATAGTTTTTCCAAGCTGTCAAGTTGATCTTTCCGTATCTTTCATGCTAAATCATATTTTCTGAAGTATATGAGGCAAGAAAAAATTGTTAGCAGAAGTTGATATAAAGAAAATTTTAATGTTTCCACACGATTAAAATTCATCTCGTTAACGGCTTAACGAACTAAACGTCATAACCCTGACGTCGAAATTCTTGTTTATGAATATTTATTATAGAAATATGCTTGAGGATTTACAAAAATAAATTACCCGATCAAAATCTCTTTTTTTAATAAACAACTGCAAATTTAACTAATCCCTTTTTTATTGAAAAGTGTTCGTTTATAATCGAAATTTATCTATTTGAACAAAAACTAACTTCTAAGTTGAAAATTATTTACATTTTCAAAATGAAAACTTATTTATTTGGTTGGAAATTGGTGTTTTTGACTTAAAGATTTAGCTGTTCTGATGACAATTGGTCTTCTTCAGTTGAATCTCCAATTATTTTAAAAGATAATTTACCTATTTGAATAGTAATCATATTTTAGGGTTAAAAATTCGATGTTTTTGTAGAAAATGTCTTTTTTGAAAAAAAATTTTCCTGTTGGCTTGTAAGTTTGATTGCATTGTTTACTTTTCAAAGTTTTGGGTTGAGAATTATGTCCTTGATGTCCTGAACGTTCAAATAAAGGAAACTTCTTTCTGATGTCTTTGTAAACTATAAATAGTGGTAAAATATTAATTTATTTCCATTGAAAATAGTAGATTACAAAAGTCACTTCGAATGCATTATTTGAGAGTGTAGTTTGAACAATATATGTAGATAAAATAGAATCGCGAAAAAAATATTTCACTCATTTAAACGTTCAGAACTTCCAGGACATTGAAAATTTAACTATTCGGTTGAAAAACTACTTTCCTGTGGAAAACTTATATTTTGATTTAATATGAAATTAATTTCATATAAAAGATCAAACTTCTTGGTTGAAAACTAACATATTTTTTGAAAATTCTTCTATTTGTGTTGGAAATTGCGTTTTCATTGATAATTATTTACATTTTCAAATCATTTATCTCTCCGGTTGAATATTCTCTTTCCTGAATCAAAGATTCAAATGTTTAAATAATCATATTTTTATGTTGAAAATTCAATGTTTTGGTGGAGAATTTTTTTCTTCCATGTTGAAAATTTGTACTTTTGGTTCAAAAATTGTTTACTTTTCGTATTTTTTGGGTTGGAAATCCCACTTTTTTTATAAAAAATTGATTTCCTTCTGGAAATCGATCATTTCTGGTTTAAAACTTGTTTTTATAGGTTAAAAATGGAGCTGCTATGTTAAAAATTCCATTTTACGGTTGTTGTTTTTATATGTTGGGTTAAAAGTTTACTTATACTTGAAATTTATACCTAAAAGATCGAAAATTAATTTTATATAATGAAAAATAAAAAATTGCTTTATGGCGATTCCTGCTTGAGAATATAACTCTTTTTGGTTAGAGTTTATTCTTTTTTGTTTTAAAATTCGACCAATTGCTTGATATTAATCTCTACAGGTTGAAAATTCAAATAAGTTTATTTGTTTGTTGAAAATTCTACTGTTTGGTTAGAAGATCATGTTTTGCTTAATATGGTTTTTTATCTATTCCCTAAATTTTGTGAAAAATTACTATATTTTCCCTCTTTTGAGGGCATAGGTAAAGTTTCTTCAAAAAATAATGTTTGCTTGTTTTGTCTTTCATTTCGTCCTCTCATGAAATGAACTCAGAGACAAAATTTTTGCACAAAGCGAGGTGAGGGTTATGATCGTTGACGGTGAAGGACAAGGGTAAAATAACGTGAATTTTTTCACGGCCTCATACTGCTTTTCTCTAAAAAGTACAAATAGAAATATTTCAGTCTTCGTTATTAATAATGAGCGCATTAGGTAATTTCAATCGAATCAACCTTGTTCCTGTTTCAATTATTCTTGAGCTCAGAGTGGGCATTAACGGTGGAGGAAGAAATCCGAGTCATTGCTCTTGATCATAAACGTCCACAACGGAATATCTCGAGTGCAGGAACGGGGGAAAAGTTGCGGAAACCGGTTCAACCTACGATCAAAAGGACGTGTTTTCTTCCTCCAAGAGGACCCAGTGACGAGACTATTATTTTCTAACCGTTAGTTAGCTTAAGTTATTTGTATCTATGAACAAGAACCCTAAAGTTAAACGAGGTGTCAAAACACTTTCGTTCGTTTTATATGCATAAAATTCGCATTTTGAGCATGCGATTCTTGTATGCATGCATATAAACCATTCACATGCGACCCAAATATACATGTATGCAAGAGTCGTAAAGAGGCATACGTATATTTAGGAGGAGTTTGTGAAATATCGGTGTCACGTAATTTTAGAACGAATACACAGAAATTCCGCGTACTTCGTATCAGAAACGCCCTCATACGCCCCTTGGAGTAACCCGGTTGCCATTACACGCAGCAATATTGCACACGACTCACTTGCTGTGCTGAGACGCCACTTATGCAACAATATTGCTCTCTTCTTTTTCATTACATTTTTCTGTGACCTTTTTTCTTCCTAGTTGCTGTATATTAACTTTCTCTTCTCGCAAAACACAGTCGGATTTTGGTAATAAGCAGCCCTTAAAAGAATGCGAAGGGTTCGGAAAGCATTTCATCCCTCAAACCTGTATCAATAATATCCCCTTTCCGTAAACATAAGATACAAAATCTTTTCTTTGATTTGTATTGAATAATAAATTGGCTGGAACAGATTCTAGTTCAGGTATTGTCAAATCAGATCGTTTTTAATTGCATAAATGCATCCTTGTTTGGAACTGTACTGAATTTAATCTCGGTAAAATGTATTTGCCAACTTGAACTAATGTTGTATTATGCTGGTGGTCCTTTGCTTATGATGACTTAATCAGCGATAACGATTTCCCATGTGATGGGAGGAAATTACACATTAATGATATGATCCAGCCATACATGTGCTTGAGTGGATTAGTAAAATTTCGACATGGTAAATGATAATGATGAAAAAAGGGACTGGAAAAAATATCCATTTGATAATATACATATGCTTTAGTAAACTGAATAAACGTTGTTTAAATAGAACTCCCTCCGTATTACGTAATGCACTTAGAGTAATTTAACACGTGACGTTAAAAGTAAAGAAAAGAACGTCACCCAAGGAACAAGACTGACTTTCATTACAGGAAGAAGTTAGTACTACGATTAACTATCATTTGCTGAATTATATACGAGCATGCATAAAGATGCGTAAAGCTTAGAGGAAAATTATACACCTTGAACATGTTTTTCATTGACTACAAAAATAGTTTATCGCCCTTTTCTTTATTTACTCAATTGACGCTTGTTTTAAATTTATGTCGTGTGCCAATAGAGCATAAATTAAATGATGAGTGATCAATGAATTTCTCACAGAGAATGCCTGGAAAGTTTACTGAAAGGACCCAGTTGTCAGATAATCAATCTATTTTGCATTAAGACTGCCAAATGCAATGTTCATTACCAACACAATCATACATATGAAAATGATATAATCCTGTTGATCAGTATTCTAAATACAGTTATTTGTAACGTAACATTTAATCCACTGTGTTTCCAATAACTTCCATTTCAATTTCATGATTCACAAAACAAATTATTACTGAAAATTTTATCTAAATATGGAGTAGTCGAATAATAATTTGAGGATTTGATTGATTCGGCTGACCTGATTTGTATTCTATATGGTTTACCTTGGGCTCATGTAAACTTCGAGCAATAGGTGTGAAATTAGGACGATTCAGATGACGCTCAAATTACGGTACGACTTAATGACCTCGTTATGTACTCGTGCAAATGACGTACGTGTGTAACGCTTATGCGAACGAGACATCAAATTATATTGCGAGTTTCTGTTCGATTGACATCAAACGTTTGTGGTTAAGCTATTGTGCAGTCATTTGAGAAATGACTGACATTCCGTGTACTATTGTCCTCTCGCTGGGCCTAAAACTATACAAGTTGTGGTGACGATTTTCGCACTTTTCATTTTCAAAACTTGACCTTGCTTTAAACAATAAGGTTTGCATTCAAGAAGTTTTTTTTCTCTTGTATTTATTTTTCTATAAATGAAGAATAATTAGCTGTGTAAATTGTACAACACATTCCTTAGTGTATCTTTACAATGAGGAATTTATTGAATTTTGAAGTTTTCGTACTATCAATTTCGCAATTCATATTTGCTCACTTTTTATAACACTTTCAGTTTGAAATTATCAAATTTTGAACAACTCAACTCCGAATCTCTTAATATTTTGAACGTTCGGAAACCTCCATTTTATAATTATTGTACGAATTCTAGTAATTCAATCAGAATTTTGAAAATGTTGAGTTATTTAATCCGAAACTTAGAAATTTTTAGGACTTCAATTTATTTACAATTTATCAATACCAGGAAATACTGCAATAGCAAATTTCAATTAGAAATTCATGTACTATGATGGAAACTTTGTTTACATTGTTCACTGTAAACTCATCCTTTTTGAGTTAAACAATCAACTAGTTGTTTGGAATTTGAACTTGTCTGTTGAAAATCAAATTTTCTTGTTAAAGTTGCATTATTTCAATTCAAAAGTGTACTCTGGTTGAAATTATAACTACTTTTTTTTTAAATCAATCTTTTTCTGATGAAAATTGAAGTATTTAGTTGAACATTGATTCCTGAATTTGAAAACTAAACTATGTCTTTATTCATGTACTTCTTGGAAAATTAGCCTTTTTTGTAGGAAATTAATTTTCACGGTCAAAAATTCAAATTTTTGCTTAGAATACATGTATTCATTTGAAGATTCATCATTATACCTAAAGATTGATTAGTTTGCGTTAAGAAACAACTTCTTTCAACGAAAATTCAACTGTAGCAATTTTAAAATCAAATTAATCTTTTCTATAGTTAAAAATGCGACATTTCGGTGAAAATTTGTGCTTTTGAATTGGAAATTCTTGTATTTCGTTGAAACTCCACATATTTTGTTGAAAAATGGATTTTTTGTAGAAAATGATTTCTTTCTTCGGAAGTTAATATTCTTATTCATAAATTCTTCTTAACTGTTCTGATTGAAGATTCATAATGTTATTTAAAAATTCATCGCATTGGTTGAAAAATGAACTATTTTGTTGAAAATCTGTTGCTTTTCTTTGTTATCGTAAGTTGATTTTTTAAATTCTTAGTTTACCTGTTCCAATTTTTGTAAAAAAATGATATTTTTCTGTTGAAAATTAGAGTATTCTTTTCAAAATTGATTTATTTTGTAATGTTTGATCTGTTGGGTTAAAGAATATTTAGAATGAACGTCATGAATAAAAAAAACTGTTTCCATTTTGTTGCAAATATAAATATGTTACTTCTACTTGACCAGGAAAATTGAAAAACTTGACCGTGAAGAACCGGGGATCCGGGAATTTGGAAACGTGTTTGATAGTGTGCAAATTCTTCATATTTACAAGTTTTGAAATTGCATAAGCTTTAATTTAAAATTCATTGCATGTGTTCACCTGACAAATGTGCAAATGCAAATGTTTCAGGCTTCCCGTTGTATCACCGAAGTTAAGCAGCGCTTGACTCGATTATACGCGAATGGGGTCCATCATAACAAACGAGATGTATTCATGAGCTTTTAAGCTGGATTTCCTCTAGAACTATTAATAGTGATAATAATAATAATTTTGAGTAGTTTAAAGTGCAGTTTTAAATTGCACTGATTGTTTTTGTGTCTATCTCTCAATTTTTCCTTTTTTACTAAAACAGGTTTGTTTTGAACCTTTAGAATTGTTCGATTATTAAATTTATTAGGTCATGATTCCTCAATTTAGACTACTTCACATATTACAATTGAACTGGATATGCAGTGAAGGTTCAATTCAATTGAATTGTTCTCATAAACTTTATTATCCAATAATAATAAAAATTTCTTAATGCTATTTTCGTATGATAAAATTGTATGATTATCACGAGCAAGCGTTTTGCGTGATTTGCATTAATTTTATTGATCCGCTTTCAATTGTCCAGTTGGGAGTATGCCCATCGCATCCGATGAAAATCTATTTTTAGTAGTCGCTTTGGGCAAATGTTAAATATTTCTATGTTTGAAGCGGCTTCACTTTTCCCCACCTTTGACAAGCGAAAATCGGAGATAATTAATTATCTTCCTATTCAAATATTTTCGCTAGCAACTCAAAGCCGATAATTATTACTGTTATTGACAAGAAGTTCAATTATTATTTCATTCTTATTCCGTAGCATGGAAAATCGGATTATTGAAACGGAAGTATTAACTTTTACTGTTATTCAATAATCGACGAATATGAAAGTTTCCGACAGATTTTTATCAGCGGAGGAAGTTGGAAAAGATTTTCAAAGTTTAGGTTCTAATAAAAGAAAATTGAGAAAGTCACATACGTGTGCGGAAGTTCGTGTAGGGACGCGCAATTAAGTATTGATCAGGGTGCGGCTCCAGCAATCCTATTCCACCTGTTGCCTCTTCTGAGGTATCTGACACTAGCAAACTTGATAAGGTTTAGGTTGTTGAAGAAATTTGGAGATACTGACTCTTTTTATCAACAAATAGGAAAACAAAAAAGAGACAATGAGAAAGGGGTATCCATTTATATAGCAGATATCCCGCATAATTGTCCAACAGGTGCATCAGTTGTAGATGGAAATACAGAAAAAAAGAGAATTTCATAAAAAATGGAAGGTTGGAACAGGTGCAGTTAATCCATTATTTCCTTTAAGAGCATAATATAAGGTTATAAAAGATAGGAAATAAACTATGCAAAGCTCTTGCTACCAGTATAAGAGGAACATAATTAAAAAAGGTTAAGCAGTTTAAGTTAGGAAGAATGCAAATTATATTTCAGAATAAAAATTGTATTCGCGAGATGAAACGAAAAAGAGGATAGAGTGAGAATAGCTCTCTAAGTGAAAAAGCTCCGAGATAATAAAAAATAAGCATATATGAAAAAGTCAGGATTCAAAATACTCTTTTGTTCTATTACCTTATTTTATAGTTTGTGTATTTAATTACATTTCTGACTGGTAAATTACGTGAGCTTGAAAATTTTTAATTGGGCATGTTTCCAATGAAAAAGATGTGCGTAAGTTAAAAAAATAATAAATGAAGATAGTTTTAGAGTAAAAGCTTTCGAACAAGTAGGACAGTTGATCGCAGCGAATAATCGATTAATTCTCTTATCAAATGGGATTTAATTCGGTTATTTGAATAAAGCATCGGCGAGACGATGTCAGGATGAATTCTCGATTCTCCTTGCGATAGAATGCTTCAACATCGAGAATGTCAGGCGGCATGATTAATTATCACGCCCAGTGGATCGCACTGCCCGGATAGATTGGATTCCTTCCCAGCAACACAAGTCGGTGCTTCGTCACAATTGTGGTCGGCCGACAATTGGAAAATTCTGGATATCATTTCTTCCCATTTCTCTCTGGATTAAGTTTTCAACGCCAGTATGAATCATATATCTCTTAGGAGATTCTCTTGGAATTGAGTTTTGGCGTGCCAGTTTGAATTAGGAATTTGAAGCTTATAATTCAAGGCATAATTCACCCGGAAGAAGTGGACTGCGAAACCAATTTATTTTAGATCGATACCCTCTTGAATGTTATAATGAGTACTGTTTGAAACCTGGATTTAGTGGACTCGAAGTGATATTATCGAACCATGATAATAGACTGGGTTTATGGTAATGTGGACGCAATTGAGCGGTTTCGTGGCTTCGGTGAATGATACAAGAGATTGTAAAAGACGGGTCAAATATTTTTATGTCGAATGATAAATGGCAGAATATTCTTCAAAATAAGTCAAACTTAGTTCAGGTGTTGTTGATGATTCTCTAGATTGCTAATTATTATCCTTGATAACAGATGGTTCTCATCATTGGCTAATATCGGCATGATGTTTCCGTTTCGAACGTTCTTGACAGAATCAGTTATTAAAAACAGAAAAAAAAATCTGAGTAGAAGTACCAATTTTTTCGTGATTTGATCAGCAAAAAGCCCAAGACTGCAGATATCTAACATGACTTTTCCCTTCTGATTCTCAACCGCGAATTTGTAGAACAAGTTTCGTAACTCCCAGAACAATCGACTCTGGAGCCACCTTACATATACTCTGAAAAATGTACCACATATCTTCTAACTTGAATCTGGTCTATGAAACCCTGAGCGAGCGTGCAAAACTTCCCGCCAAGAGTAATAAATTGAGTACCGCAGGGTGATTTCGCGTATGTGTGAATACAATGCAGTCCTTTATCTAAAAAACCTTCATGTGATGAATTTTTATTTTTCTGACATTTCGTTCTCTTTTGTGGTCTGTGCCTTGGCCGGACATTGCTACCGTATAGAAAGTGGACTATCCTGAGTGGAAAGGACTCATCTGCGCTCTGGCAGCTTGAAGCTGCCGGTCTGGATATAGTGGCTGTGTCAGGACTCGGTCTCGAGAGAAAACAGGTCCGACAGGTTTCAGAAGACCCTGGAGCCTCGGAGGAATCGTGAGGGTCGCTGGTCTCTTAGATCAAAAGAGATGGACTCTGGAAGGAAAGGGTATCAAGAATAGGAAGGAGAATCAGGAAAGAGAGAGCGAATGAAGAAAAACAGAGAGAAGACCATGCAGAAGGAGAAAAAGAAGAAAGGGAATCAAGAAGAGGAGAGGGACTTAAGGTCTTAGGAAGAGGGATAGTTGGTATGACTCGGTGTGAGTAAGTCTGGCGTGCAGAAGATGCTGCCGAGTTTCCGGTGAATGGCGAGCGCCGGCCACGAGCCAACATCCAATCAGGGCAGGAAACGACGCCGAGGCCACGCGTGGACTCTGCCGGACTCTCGAGTCTCGCTATAGTCTCTGCTGGGTCTCCTGTGCTTGTGCTACTTGACACCACTGTGATTGACTATGGTGGCGGTTGTGTTTGACCATGGCGAGGCTTTGCCTCTCACATCTACTACCTTACAACCTTTACTTCACTTGACTGAGTCTACCTACTACTCCTATGAGACCACACTACCTCCTCCACTTCCTTTGTGTCTAGACTTGACGCTTTTCTCCGCTGTTCCTGGGTTACCGGCGTGGCGTAACCACTGATACCATGTAACCGAAGATGCTGGGTAGAATGGATTTACCTGTTTGCACTCTCTCCAGCGGATGCTACCAGGTCGGTATGGTGTCATCCAGCCGTATTTCGGGATCATCGCGTGAGGGACATATGCGGACTCGTGGGAACTGGTGCATTTTTTGATTATAGGCTCACGAGATCAATAAGAGAGCAATCATCTTTGAGGAGAACAATCAATGATCTTGGTATTCGTGTGCCTTTTGAGAATAGATTTTTGTTCAAAAAGGTCTGTTCCTTGAAATACTCTCTGCTACTGATGATTCATTGGATTATCGGTCACTATTCTTTATTGTTGTCATCATTTACTAAGATGGTAAAAGACTCACTCATCTCAGGTGTTGTTGATGATGCTCTGGATCACTGATTATTATTTTTCACAGCAGATGCTTGTCATCATCGTCTGTTGCCTGAGTGTCATTTGGAATGTTTAAAGAGCATCAAGACTTTCAGCTTATGTTTTTCTGAATCGTAGGAGCTAGCATGTTCATTTAAGATAACATGTATCGTTTAGCAACTCGCTATTTATGCGGAAAGAAGGCTATACTTGACTAATTTTTAACTGTTGTTTTTTGTATCTGCTTTTGATGATCATCTGAATTGGCGGTCACTATTCCTGATTGTCGTCATCATTTACTAGGATGGTAAAGTACTCACCTAGCCTAGGTGTTGTTGATGATCCTCTGGATCGCTGAATATTATTTTTCACAGCTTGTCATCATCGTCTGTTGTGTAAGTGTCGTTTGTGATGTTTAAAGAACATCAAAATTTTCAGCTTATGTTTTGCTGATTCGTAGGAACTAACATCTTTATTTTAGAAAACATGTATCGCTTAACAAATCGCCATTATGCGGAGAGAAGGTTATACATACCTGATTTCTAACTCTTGTTTTTTGTATCTGCTTTTGATGATCATCTGGATTGGTGGTCACTATTCTTGATTGCTGTCTTTATTTACTAAGATGGTAAAGAACTCATTTAGTCTAGGTGTTGCTGATGATGCTCTCTCTAAATCCGAAACAGTTAAATTGTGCTGCTTGCCAGTGGAATTGTGCTGTTTGAAAATGTCAGAAGTCGTGCACTGGCGACCAGCTAAAAACGTTGTTTGAAACAG
>WSXT02210541.1:0-17814 GCA_011762715.2 Neuroterus valhalla
ACTGTGGGGAGGTACAAAGGCCGAGCGCGTAGCGCGAGGAAAATTCATAACCGAGCGCGGAGCGCGAGGTGAGATCATCATCGAGCGCGAAGCGCGAGATCCGAAGGACGCGCGCCCTAGGCGCGCTCAAACTTGCGAGCGAAGCGAGCTGCGCGCGGAGCGCGCGATGAGAATGTCCGCGAAGCGGGCAGATTTTTTTTTCTTTCAAATCAGCAATAAAGAATAACAAAAGAAAAAGGAAAGCCAATGTTTGGGAGTGGTGGGGAGGCATGAAATGTTTCTATTTTCCGCGGAAGACGTCTGATTTTATTGCATTTCCTTCTATTTCTTTTCAACTCTGCAACGAAAACATAACTGAAAATAAAAAATTAGGAAAAGAAGGTTGTGTTCGAAGGGCGGACAGAACTATCCTAATATTCACAGAATAGGTTCGTTTTCACTTGCGTAGTCATTTCGCGTTTGACAGAAATGCCCTAAAAAAAGTAGTGATAAAAATTGAGGAGGGGAAGCTAATTTTTGAGGTTGACAGGGCGCCATCAATTGCTATCACTACAGCAAACTTCTGCTTCTATTGCATGTATTGTTATTTTCATTGTCAACTTTGGAATCAAAAAAGTAATCATTGAAGAAAAGGATAAGGGCGGCCAATTTTATGCAGTAAAAAAACTAGTATTAGAAATGTAGAAAGGTGGGCAGAGTGGCTTAGAATTTTGTTGATTATAAAAAAATAAATATTCTTTCCTCGTCCATTCAGCAATCAAGAAAAGTTAACAAATGCAGAAAAGGGCGCTGAAATTTAGGGTGGCCTAGAGCAGCTCAAAATATAGTTTTGGCTTATTTTTTTTTATTCGTTGATCTGATGAAAATGGAATTGATGGGCTAAAATTTGCACGCTATATTTAAAATGGAGTCGATTAATTAGTTTTATTAGAGTTCATTGTGAGACGTAACGAACCAATTGTTTTTAATTATCGCTCGTGCAGAACGAAAAATTCCGCAAGAGAAAAAACAAATATGAAATAAAATATGTAGTGAAGACAACTAAATACGAATAAATAGTAGTTAATATGAATAAATATGAAAAACATAAATAAAGAAGAATAACTGAACAATTCACAAGAAGAAGAAGAAAAAATATACAATTCCACCGAGGACCTTATTTATCCAAACTGATAAGATTGAACCTTAAGTATGCCAAATAAAATAATAATCTCATAAAAAATTATTGGAATATACATGAAACGGATTAAAGTAATGAATAATAATAATACTTATTATTATTATTAAATTAGATATTAGATCCATTGTAGATTGACAAATCAAAGCTATTCAAAAATTATGCAATTCAGAACCGTTTCCATCTTGGTTGAGAAGATTATAAAATATTATAATTTGTATTTGATGAGCAATTAATTCTTGAAGAAGAATCAAAAATCAAAACAAAATTTCTCACATACTATTAAAATTTGATTTCCAAATATTTCAAATGATTATCATTCATCATATTTATTTTTATACAGATGAGAAATTCAGAAATTCCTCTCAACTTCTTGGCACTTTCCAAATAATGTAATTATTTCTGCAGATTTATTCCTCTGTAAATGAATGGAAACCTCATAGATAAATGATATAACAAAGAAGAATTGAAAATTGATATTCTTGATTATCTATTCTCTAATAATTAACAATTCCTATTTCGATATGAGATCAATGATCCAACAAAATTCAATTATTATAACTATATTCGAAAAAATTACAATTGCAATTTAAACTAAAGGTATTAGAATAACATTTTCCCTTTTCCAAGTTTTTGTAAAATATTTGAATGAAAACAGATTGCTTAGAAAAATCGTTGATTATGTGATTGCATTTTTCAGCCTTTCAGAAATCGATTTTCATTTAAATTTTATAAAAATTTGAAAAGGGTGAAAATGCTTTCCAATTCAAATGAGTCGTTGCCATTACAATTTTTCTTCTAAATTCTTATTTCTTTTTTTATCGAGAACAAATATGGAAAGGTTTGAAGTTCTTTTCAGAGACCATCGGCTGATGCAAACTTATAATTATATAAAAGTTTGATTTTTAGGTTTTGATGAAAACTGAATATTAATGATAATTTCCAAAATTACATGAAGAATAACTTTCTTTTTCTGGATCTTTTTCTCATTAATTGAATCTAATTTCTGTCTGGAAAGTAATATCGAAAAAATGGAATGAAATAAAGTTTGCTTGGTTCAAACAATTTGAACAAAATACAAAAATTAATTTTAACATTTTCTGCGCTTCAACTTGATGGAAAATAAAAAAATGAAAAAGATTCTTCATAAACTTCAGAAAAAATAAAAGTTTTAATTTACTTTCTTCTAACTAAATAGAAGTATACAACCCAACAAAATTATGTCTATAACAATACATAAGAACGGTGAAACCAAAAACTTCGAACCTCAGAATAAGAAAAAACAAAATGATTACCTCTTCCGTTTCAGAAAAGAATTAGGAACTCAAAATACTTTCCTTACAGCTTCGCCAAAATTCACTTTAATTCAGAAAGAGTTAATAAATTGAATTTCATGAAAAAGATGAAAAAAAGATATTATAAATGTCCAACTTCAAACAGAAAATGTCACTTTTTGATTACAAAAAAAAATGTGAGAAAATTAATTAAAATTTTACTTGGTAAAAATCTTATGAAACTCATTGCTCATAACTTTTCGAAGGGGGTGTAAAATTAAGAATATATTTTTTACTGTTTGGATTGATATTTCAAATGAATTTGAATAAGAGTATCAAATTTGAAATTATACAAATTTGATTTTGAATACACCAAAATTCAATTTAAAGTTATTTTTGTATTGAATTCTTATGAATTTTATCTATTTTTTTCTTGATGAAAAATTAAAAATCCCCTCTGGACTTCCTCGAACTTTTCGGATGATGCAACTCTCTAATGATTTATTATCGATTTATTCCAATAATTCGATGAATTGAATTATTTTGAATGAAAAATTATCCTCTAAGAACAGAATGCTCAAAATAAAAAAAGTGCGATTTCACGTGGTATCTTGACGATCAAATAATACGAAAATCATGTTAAGCCTGTTGATTCACTCAGAGGTAAAAATACTTTATTTCAGTTAATAAAAAATGAGACGATTATTTCCAATCAATAAATTGACACATAGAATCAATTTCTTGAAGCGATTTACCTCGAGGTAAAATATTATCGAATTGCATCATTCATTTTGATTTCTTTTCCAGAGCGATGAACATTTGAGGTTAGAATTCATCCATTTAAATGACAGAAATTTTTTTTTTTCGATTTAAATGATTGAATTAGTCACAGTTTCAAAGCAATTTACTTCGAATTTGAAATTTTATTTGATGAAATTAATAAAAAAATTGATTGACTCATTCCATTAATTTAATTAAGTGCCATCAATTTGAATTAAAAAATTTCTCTCAAGAACAGAATACTAAAAATAAAAAAAGGTACGATTTCACGGGGTCTTTCGGCGATAAATGAATAAAAAAAAACATGTTACACTCGTTGATTTCATTAGAGGAAAAAATGCATTTTTTGAATTAATGAGAAATTGGATTATTCATTTTGTTAATGTTAATGGATGAATTTATGTAATTCCCATACAATCATTTTTTTAAATTCATAAAAAATAGTTTAGTCCCATAAAATTGATTACATTAGATAAAATTTTTAAAAATTGATTCATCTCTACAATCAATTGATGAAAAAAACCATAGTAGGCCTGTTGATTTACTTGGATGTAGAAAAACATTATTTCAATTAATTAATAATTAGATAATTACATCAATTTGAATAAAAAATTATCCTTTCTAGAAGAGAATACTGAAAATAAGAACAACGTGCGATTTCACGTGGTCCCTTCACTATTAATTGATTCAAAGAAATATATTAGGCCTGTGCGATTCACCTCAAGGTAAAAATTATATAATAAATGTATAATTGAATAATTCTTGAACTTTTGAGAATTAATAATTTTTTACCTCGTTTGAAGGGCGCGACATGCATGACTCTTTGAGGGACCAATAAGAAGGGCGGAATGTGAAACCGCCTCTCATGACACTTTTACGACTTTTCAAAAAAATCACTCTTTCTTTACTCCGCTTTTTTTATAAATATTCCAGGTTTCCGAAAACCCTCCAAACTCCACTGAACAATGAAAGAAAAAGACGAGAACGATTAAAAAATTCGCCTCGTTTTTTCTGCACTTTCCAAACGAATCGATCAAAATTGCTCAAATAATTTTGTATCCACTAACTTATTGGGTTTAAGTGGTGAAGATATAATAAATAATCTGAGGTACAAAGAACACACGACGAGCACCGGCGGCGAACTGGGCGAAACGAGAATTATTTCTACTACAGAATTTTATGAAACGACGCGACGCCCGGCGTCGGCGCCAAGTGTCGCTCGATATCCCTGTCATTAGACCCCTTCTGCGACTCTGCGAATACTTTCATTCAACATAATACATTAATAACGGGGGTATATCACCTTCGATGGATCGCGATATTGCAATTTTAGAACAATTCAATAAATTAATAAATCATGAAAAAATATAGTTTCAATGTTTACTAGATAATAATGTTGATTCAGGATGAGGGTATTAATTTATTAACTTAAAGAGAAGTTTACCGAATTTCCAAACAATCTATTTATATAATTGGAATCATTCAAGATGAGTTTCTTATACTTCAAAGGTTTGAAGCTGAATTCGAAATTTGAATTGTGAACAATTTATAAAATCCAGACAATTTTATTTATTTCAGGAACCATTTTGAATTAAATTATTAAAAAATGTTTTGAAATTGATAGAAATATCCTTAAATATTTCAAATCATCTGCATTCCCTTAAAGTGATTGAAATCAGTTAAAAATTCCTTGGAATATTCAGAAGATCATTGAATTTCTTGGAATTATAAAAATGACTCCAGAATATTTCGAAACCTCTAAAATTATTTGGAATCCCTTGAATTTTGTGAAGCTCTTCAAAATTCCGTGAAATTCTTATAAATATCCTTGGAACCTTTCATATTCTTCGAAATATTTTTAAATTGTGGAAGGCAATTGAAAATTTCTTCCAGTTTCGGAAAATCCTTAAAATCCTTCGAAATTCCCCGGAATTTTTTCAATATCTTGAACATTTTTTGGAATTTCCTGAAGTACTCTTATATATTTTGGGATCTCCCACAATTTATTCAGACTATTGCAAATTTGTTTGAAATCTTGGAAATACTCCAGAAAATTTCAAATCCTCCGAATTTTTGTCGAAATCCTTTGAAATTTAGTGAATCTCTCAAAAATTCCTTGGAATTTGTAAAAATATTGTCAAGAATAGGGAATAGATAAGAGGGAGGTTATGTTGAAGAAAAGGCAATTATATGGAAATGAACAGAGAATAGAAGATGATTGGACAAGGGAACAAAGTAATATGCAGTATACGTTAAGGAAAATAGCGGAGGAGAAAAAGAAACGGGAAGGATACGTGGGTTAAGTATGGGAAAATAAAAATACGACATATATGATGGGATTAGAATGAAGAGGAAAAACAGTTAGTAAAAAGTGCAGTGTCGGGGGAATGGAGAAAAAGGAAGGGAAGGGGGAGAATAAGAAATAGTAGAAAGCAAAGAGGAAAAGAAAAGGAAGAGAAGGGTGATAGGAAAATATGTTACTAGCATGTTGCAGGATTGGAGAGAAAATATAGAGAATTTATGAGAAATTTGGAACAGTGGGAGGTGGTAGTGATGATGGAAACATGGCTAGATGGAAAAGGATGGGAGAGTAAGGGGAAGGTTACCAAAAGGATACAGTTGGCAGATTCAAAATGCCAAGAGGAGGAAGGGGACAGGTAGAGCAATGGGAGGAATGGTGATGGGAATAAGGAAGAAATATCTAGCAGAGAAGGATAGGAGAGTGATGAAGAACGAAACTGAAGGATTATTGGTAGAAGAGATAAAGATGGGAGGAGAGAGAGATTATAATGCATGAACAGGAGATTAAGGAGGAAGGGAACCAGGTAACGGGGGGGGGCAACGTTTGGGAGGTAAAAAGGGAAGGGAAATTGACTATGTGATAGCAGACGATGAGGGAATTGGTCAATAGAAGGAAAAAAGCAATTAAAAGGGAAGCTAAAGGATGTAAAAATGGGAGAAGGAAATGTTAATGAAGAGATGAAAAAAGTAGTGGAGATGAATATAGAAGGAAGAATAAATATACTGAGATGTGTGATAAGAAAAAAGAGGAGAAAATAGAACGTTTGAAGAAGATGTGGAGAAGGCTGAAACAGAAGAAGAGGCTTGGAAAGTAGTGAATCAAGAGAGAAAAAGGGGGAGAAGGGTGAACCAGGATATAAAGATGGTAGAATGGGAAAAGTATTCCATGGATCTCATGGATCTGCTAGGAGGGGTAGAGAATATAGTAAGAAAGGGCGAAGAGAGGGAAGGGAAAGAGACGAGGAAATAACAAGAGAAGAAATAATCAATATTTTAGGAATAATGAAAGAGGGGAAAGTTCCAGGTCTGGATGAACTTCAAAATGAAGTATGAAAATATGGGGGAAATCAACTATAGGAATGGGCATGGATAATGTGCGATAGGATATGGAGAGGAGAGGTTCGGCCAGAGATATGGGAAGAAGGAGTAGTGGTAATGATATTGAAAAAAGGCAAAGGAGAGGAGGTTGAGGATTATAGAGGAGTGACGCTTATGCCAACCTTGTACAAGTTATATGTAACGGTATTGTCTGAGAGTTTGAAGAAGTTGAGGAAAAACAGATAGTGCCAACAAATCAGACGGAGTTTAGGAAAGAAATGGGGGTGATGGACATTATACACGTTGTAAATTAAATAATAATTAGGAGGATAGAAAAGGAGGAGGGAGGAATGATAGCTATGTTTGGAGACCTAAAAGCGTCGTTCGATTCTCTGAACCGGGAAGAGATATAAAAAGTTTTGGGAAAAAAAGGTGTAAGAGACGGTCTAATAAAGAGAGTCTCAGAAATATTTCGTGAGGGCAAAAGCTGGGTACAAGTAGCCGATCAAGTAGGCGATAGCTTCTGGTTGATGAGAGGAGTAAGGCAAGGGTGAAGAAGCAATGAGCAGAAGAAGGTAGGGAGTTGTTAAGATGGGAAAAGTAAAGATATATGTACACTTGCATACGCAGATGATATAGAAATGATGGCAGAGGATGAAGAGGGAATGACGGGTCTAATTACAGGGTTGGAGAAATACTTAGATAAGAAGAAATTGCCATTGAATGTAAAAAAGAAAAAAAGTATGGACTGGGGGATTTAAGGGAGTGAAGATAGAAGAAGTAAAAGAGTTTACATATTTGGGATATACCTTGAAAGAAAATGGAGATCACAAAGCACATATAAGAGAAAGAATAAAAAAGCGGCGAAGGTAATGAAGCAGGAATGGGGAATGGGAAAAAGAAATTTCAAGAAAGATTGGAAAAGGAGAATGTGGTTGTTTGATACCCTGGTATGGCCAGTTTTAGGATATGGAGCAGAAATGTGGGGATGGAAGGAAAGGGAAGAGATGGGAAGGTTACAGGAACAATATGTTAGATGGACTAGAGGAGTGGATTGGAGGACACCCGGATATATGGTGAGAGAGGAAACGTAAGGGATAAATAAGGTATCAGCGCAGGGAAGAGAGAATGGAAATTTGAAGAAAAGCTAAGAGGGAGAAAGGGAGGGGAGTTAGCGAAAGAATTTCTGAAGGAGATAGAAGAAAGAAGAGGAAGGTCGATTGTGTTAATGAAATAGGAAGAAAAAAGAAGGGAGTTCCTTACAGGTAGACATATAGGAGAGGAAATTGGGGTTGACTTTGAAGAATTGGAAGAAAAAGATAAGAAAAGTCAATTAATAGAAAGATGGGAAAGGACAATGGAATCGAAATACAATAAATGGTATAGGATGATAAAAAGGAAGGACTACCAAAGTATTTGGAAAGGGGTGGGGAGAAAAGAGATGGACAAGAATAGCAAGATTTAGATTAGGGGACGAGGTCAGGGAAGCGATGCATTGGGAGAAAAGTAAGTGCAGAATATGTGAATGGGAATAAGAAACATGGGAAGGGTGTATGAGAGGAATGGAGAATGAAGGAAGCTGGCAAGAGAACGTGGGAAGGATTCTGAGGAAGGAAGGACAGGAGGAGTAGATGAGGGAATGGGAGGAAGCTAAAGGAACGAATGAGATACAATGAAAGAATGATTGTGCTAAGTAAAAGGTTCAGGTGGAAGAGAAGTGGAAGAAAAGAGGAAACGGTAGTCTGTGCTCTTTCTCTCTCGCTCTTACGCTCAAATACTCGATCACTCGTCGTTCACTCGCTCGCTCGCTCGTCGTCTTTCAGTCACCCCGTCACGTTGCATTATGATAAGAATTTTATATGTATATATTAGGAAATAAGATCAGCTAAGAAAAAAAAGAAAATTGTTGAAAACTTTTGTATGTGAAGGAACGGAAGTTATGTAAACCCTCAGGGGACACATTATGAATTAGGAAGGAGAAGAAGAAGAATCTGCAAATCCTTTGAGATTTTTTTAAATCAATTGGAAATTCATTGGGGATTTCGAAAATTTCCCGAAATCCTCCAAATCCTTTGAAATTTTTCGAAATCCTCTGAAATTTTTTCAATATTTTGAATATTTCTTGGGATTTTTTTCAATAAATATTTTCAATTCTCTATAATCTTTTGAATACCCTGGAATCAGGAAGGCGCAATTTCGCACCGTTCTCGAGAAAAATGCATTTGAAGAATTAGGCGCAGATGGTCGTTGATCTAGCGTAACTGTATTTTCAAGCGCTTGGTGGCTCAGCTGGTAAAGCGTTTCGCTGATAATCGCAAGGCTGCACGCTCGATTCTCACTGCCTGCACTTTTTTTTTGAATGCAAAGCTGTTTATTTATTTATCTCTCAATAATCTTTGATGCAATCATAATTTTTATTGATTGTTTAATGATTTTTTCAAATGAAAACTCTAATCTACTCTTTATTATCTTTCGTTTGGAAAGTTGTGTATTTTCTTTCAAATTATCAAATATTAATTGAAGCAATTGATAATTGATTGAATAATAGTCATTTATCTTTCAAACATTTCTTGACTTCCATTAACATTTATTCCAAAAAATTATTAATAATTATTCAGAATAAATGTTAATGGAAGTTAATAAAAGTTTAAAAGATAATTAACTATTATTCCTGTGTATTCTTTTTTTCGTATTTTGTATAAAACATTTTGATTTCGTATTTAACATTGCAATTTTCGTTTGAAACACTTATTTCCTGATTTAAATTAAAAATATAAATACTACAAATAATTTACCAATTATTAATTTAAAAGAAAATACACAACTTTCCAAACGGAAGATAATGAAGAGTTGAAACAGAGTTTTCATTTTTAAAAATTATTAAACAATCATTAAAAATTAAAATTTCACAAAATTATCGAGAAATGAATTAATAAACAGTTTTGCATTAAAAAAAAAGTGCAGGCAGCGAGAATCGAGCATGCAACCTTGTGAAGCTTGAAAAAATATTTACGCTAGCTCAACGACCATCCGCTAGCAATTCTTCAAATGCTTTTTTCTCAAAAATGGTCCAAAATTGCGCCTTCTTGATTTTTCTCAGAAAACCTCTAGTACGTGTCTATCACTGAGGAGAGTATCGACTGAAACAAAAATTAGGTGACCTGAAGGTCCCCTTGTTAGTTCTTTTTGTACCCACAACATTTCTAATCCGTCTGAATGTTCTGAAATCCCCGGGAATCTTATCAAGATCTTGAATTTTTTCAGATTTATGAAAATATCCCACATTATTTCCAATCTTCTAAATTATTTTGAAATCCCCTGAAATTTTTGTAACATCTTCAAAATAACGGGATAATATTTGAAATTCTAAAGCTGCAAAGGGAGATGAATAAGAGAGAGAAAGGGAATAGAGCCTTCTTCAAGCGTATTTTTATGAGATATTTGAGGCAATAGGAAGAAATCAGAAAAAAACTAAAGAGAAAATTATGCGGAATCTGAGCCAAAAATGTAAGAAGACGGAGGAACAGGTAAGAAAGGAACGAAAGGGAAGAAAAAAAGAGATAGAGGAAAAAAAAAGTGAAGACTAGAGGATCTATATTCCATCTGTCTACCTATATTAGATAGGGGAATTCACGAAATACTATATTTGAGGTAATAAGAATGATGATAGGAAAAGGAGGATTAATGGAAGAAGAGGTAGGAATAGGAGGAGAGAATTCAAAGATAGTAGGGGTAGAATAATTTGAAGCGGAAAACAAAGGAGTTGAGGGGGTCAATGGAAAAAATGGGAGGAAAGGAAGAAAATATGAATCTAATCATGGGGGAAGCCTTCAATGCAAGAACGGGAGAAAGATGAGGAAGAGAATAGGAAGAAGAAAGGACACTCCCTTTTACCATTACTAAGATAAAGGAGTGAATAAACAGGTAAGAATATGAGGAAGAGTACACTCTTAGAAAGGAGAAAGAGGTACATCAATATATGTTATTCTTGACGATGAGTTGATAGGAATAACGTAAGGAGGCTAGACATAGGGGAGGACGTAACCTCAGATCATTTCCAGTTAATAATGACAGTAGAGATAAGGAAGAAAGATGAAAGAAGAACCGTAAAAAAATAAGAAAGAAAGACGAGTTGAAAAAGGTTATTAGCTTGCAGAGAGAATAAAAGGATATAGGGAAAAGATTAGGATGGTGAAAATCGGAGAGGGAAGTGTGGAAAATTGATATAGACAGGAAAAGTAAAAAAATATTGAAGAATACAGTTGAGAGCCAATGGCCATGCCGCGCTCCAGAAACCAGTTCCCGTCTGATCACTGAAGTCAAGCAACGCCAGGCGCGGTTAGTACTTGGACAGGTGACCGTTCGGAAATACCGCGTGCTGTTGGCAAGTTGGCAGGAGACTGTGTCTTCCTGTGTATTCAACTCAACCAATTCTGACTCTTCACGAGTTACGCTCACTCTGTAAGGTACATACCTTGATGGTAAAAAAAAGGAAGAAGTTAATGGTTGAGAAGAAAAGGTAGCTGGGTGGAGGAATCTAGGGGTAAAAACGAGAAAGGAGTTCAGAGATTGGATAAACGTGGAAATGAGTGCAGAAGAATACACAGGGAAGAGTAAAACTAGTTTTGCGATAGAAATTAAAGAAGAGAATAGAAGGTTCGAGACAGAAAGTGCTTGAACGTAGAAAAAAGTATGGCGGTAGTAAAAAGAAATAAAAAGAATAAATCAGGAGATTTGAATGGAAAAATGACTTCATGGGATTGTCAGGATTGAAACCTTTTACCATAAGGAAGAAGGCGATGGAGAAGATATCGAAATGAGAGAAACATGGATGGAGTGTCTTGAGAATAGGGAAGGGTATAAATGAAATCCCGAACACATTGGCATGGTCGATATGGAAATGGGAGGAGAGGAAGGAGATTGGTTGATTGGTCTAATAGAGAGGTTGCAAAAGATATTAGATGGGGATTAAGGGTATGGAGAACTCTGGATTACAGCGTAAGAGGAGAGAGACTCGAAGAGAAATGAAAGGTAGGGGAAGCGAGGAAATGTTACGAACAGTTGGAAGAAAGAGAGAAGAGAACCGTAGACTTAACGTGATCCATGCATGGATCTCCCATGGGAGATAGAAGATTCTTTTCCAGAGATCGAAGGATGAGAGGAGAAATGCTATGAGTATGGATTATGAGGATTTGGAAAAAAGATATAAAGGCAGGTAATAGATGGATGAAGATAAAGGAATCAAGATACAGTAAATGGTATAAGGTAATAAGCAGAGGATTTCCAAATTACCTAAAAAAAATTGAGGGAGGATGGACAAGAATAGCTAAATGGAGATTCGGAAATTAAGAAAAAGCAGCAATTTGGAGAAGAATGAAAAGAGAAAATGCAGGGTAAGTGAGTGAGTAGAGGAGACATGGGACATAGAGAGAAATGATGGTTGTACGAGAAAAGAAAGAGGGCAAGATGACAAGAGAATGTTGAGAAAGCTTTGGAGGAGAGGATTAGGAATTTTCAGCGAGAAAAATGAGAAGAGAAAATGCAGACTATGTGGATGGGTAGAGGAGACATGGAAGCATGTATATAATGGTTGTATGACAGATAGAAAGGAGAGGGTAAGAGGACAAAGAAATGCCAAGAAAGTTTTAGGGGAGAATTGAAAATTTTTAAAAAGAAAGGTGAGAGGAGAAAATGCAGAGTATGTGGATGGGTACAGGAGACATGGGAGCATTCATAGAATAATTGTATGAGAGAAAAGAAGGATAGGGGAAGATTTCAAGAGAATGGTAGGAAAGTTTCAGAAGAGGAGAACCTGGGAAAAGAATGGATGAAAGAGATAGAAAAAGCTAGAGGAGTTTGAGAAGAAAAATAAGGGAGTGTAGAAGAGGAAGAATGGAAAGTATGGCTGGAAAGGTAAAGAGGAATAAAAGGATTGACAAATACATGGAAGCATAAATTGGTAACTGAAAATTTACAGTAAGATTGAGTAGAATTAAGAGGAATAAAATACTCTTCGTTCGTTTGTACCAAATTAAAGAATAAGTTAGAACGATAATTGCAAAAAGGTTGTAATAAAGATGTAAAGGAACGGAAGTTCTGTAAACTCTAAAGGGCCACATAGTAAATATAGAAGAGAATGATTGAAAAATGTACTTAAAAAATTTTAAAAGTTTTTATTATCTATCAACTTTAACACTCCTCTTGCGAATCTTACAACAGCTTTTTGTTTCCTTTATGATTTGCGGAGATGCGCCTTATATGGATCACGATGATGCAAAAATTCCTCCCAATAAAAATAAATCCTAGTTTCAATCTATATTTGAGAAAAAAATTTATTTTTGACAATTATCAGATCAAGTCAGCGAAAACTATAACGAAGTTTGGAACAATCTATTCAATAAATTAAAAACATTTACTGGGAACGATTAAATTAAATCATATCTCGCACTTGGACAAAGGCTTTTTTTTAGACAGAATACTATAGATTTCCTTCTTACGATAGAAAATTGATTAGAAACTCAATTGATCTTTCTTTAAAGAAATAAAAAAATATATAAACTTCAAATCTTCAAATTAGTGATTCATGGTAAATAAAAAAGAAAATGATTCTTAGAAATTTGAATCTGTTTTTGAAAATAAAATTTACTATTGATTAAAAAATTATTAGATTGAGTCAGTGAAAACTTTCACAAAGTTTGTAATAATCTATATATAAAATTAAAATCATTATCTGAGAATAAAGATATCATGGAAGACTTCTCTCTATGATTGGAGATAACGAATAAGGAGATCAATTAGTTCTTCAAAGGAAAATAAATAAACAATAAACTTCGAATTTTCAAGAATTAGTAGTTAATAATAAATAGAAAAATAGAATTATTCTTAGATCGATTACTATGATTTCTAATCTAACTCCTGTCAGAGTTGGGAGTGTAATTAGAAAAAGGAGTTCCTCTCGAAGAAATGGCTCTAGAAGATTTGGTGGAATTTCCAACAGATCTGGGAACTTTCGTAACATTTGGAATCCTAAATTCTCCTTTTCGATTCATTGATTCATCTCTATTGGGCCGTAGAACCGATCGCTGAAGGTGTTCCGGAACCGAAAATGGCTGGCCTGGAATTCTCACAGTACCGATAGAACTGTAAAAAAAATTATATCTTGAAAATTCAATTCGAAGGTTTCAAATGATAGATTCTTATTTTTGGAGGCTTTTAGTTCGAAATTCTTCAAAGATTCCCCTTCAAAATACAAAATTTATTTTAATTTTTTATTTCCTTTCAGCTTTTTTTTTAGTTGAATTTTCAACCCGGAAATGTGATTTTCTTGCAATATGCCGTTTCAGAAATATATACTTTTCAAAACTTGAAGCTAAAAGTTTAAATTAACAGATTTATAGTCATTGAAATGTCGAATATTTACGATTTTTTTCTATACTGGTTATAATTATATATTGGAAGTGCCTGGTTTGTATTGAGAATAGGCTTTTCAATTTCAAGATTGCATTGTAACAAAGATTAATTTTCTACCAAGAAAGGGGAATTTTTGCGAAGATGAATGAAAAAAAAAATTCCCAAACAAGCAGTTGCATTTTCAACCAAATAGTTGAATCTTTAAGGAAAAGGGGCGAATTTTCAACTAATTGGTCGATTTCTCAGACAAAAAATATTAAAATTCAACCAGGGATGGGTTGCAGGTTCGATTCCCGCCTCGCACTCTGGAGAGGTTGAGTAAAGGAGAGGGTAGTAAATATAGAGGAAAGGTGTTATGTACAGACTCTCAAACCCGTAAAAGAGAGAGAGATTATGAAGAAATATTCGAGATTGAAATTCAACCAAAAATAATTAAATGCTCAACGAGAAAGTTAAATTTTCTACCAGAAAATCATTTTTGACGAAAAATGGAATGGGTAAAATTTCAGGTGAAAACATTCATTTTCAACAACGACAGGAAACGAATTTTCAACAAATTGGTTGAATTTTCAACAAAATAGATGAATCTACGACTCATAAAAAGATTCTGTAATAAATTACTTAAATTTCGAACAAGTAGTTGCAGATTTTTCCACTAGAAGCGACCAATTTCCAGCCACAAAAACACTCGCTATATTTATAGTTAAGAAAACAAATTTCAAAAAAAACAGTTTAATCCTTAACTGAATAGTATTATATTCAATCAAAAGAAATGGAATCTGCTCCAAGAATATTATAGAATAATTTTCGAATGAAAAGGAATAATATTCGAGAAAAATAGTTTGATTTTCTTATTGGGTGGTATTGGGTCCCGAATTGATTCCGTTTAGTGGAAAAATTCATTTTTTTGGTTGGATATTCATGTCTTTCTTCGAAATTTTTTTCTCATCAAACCCTTCAAACCATCTGGTTGAAAACTTTTTTTTTTACTTGAAAATGCGAATATTTGGTTGGCAATTAGTTTTATTTTTGTTTGAAAACTAGTCTTTTTTAGTTGAAACTTTAGCTATCTGGTTGGAAAAAGATCTTTTTTAATTAAAGATCAAAATATTTTGTTGGAACATCATGTATTTTGATGAGAATACGTCTTTTTAGGTAGAAAATTAATCTTCTATGACGGAAAATTATCTTTCAGATTGAAAATTCAACTACATTCGGTTTTATTCAGAAATCTGTTAAAATCAATGGGAAATTTGTAAGATCTTTCGAAATATTCGAAAAGACTTTCTAAAATCTTCAATTTTTTGCGGGAAACTTTAAAATCTTCGAAATCTTTAGATGATTCGAAATATTGCAACCAAAACAAAGTAGTTAGCAAAAACACAGTTGCAATTTTAACCAGTAAAGAAAATTCTAACAAAATAAATAGATTTCCGAACCAAGAAGATGAATTTTCGACAAAAGTTTATTTTCAATGAAATATTTTATATTTCAGTCATTGAAATACATCAATTCATGAAAACAGTTCAATTCTACCAAAAATGATGAATTTTCAACGAGATAGTTGAATCATCAACCAAAACTGATTTACTTTAAACGAAACAGTTGAACAAAAGGATCAATTTTCGGTGAAAAATGTATTAGTTGACATTTCAACTGAAAAATACTTTGAATTCAGTTTAACACCAGTTGAATTCTCTAAAGTACCTCTCCTAAAAAACAAGACGAATTTTCTTCAATGGATTATCAGGATTTCATCAAATTAAAAGGACTTCAACGCATGCCCAGATACATTTTGGAAATTATTTTTGAGGGATGTAAAATACTTAAAAGTTTGTTCAACAAGTTTTTCAAGATTTCACGTTAATTGAAAAGGTTTCCAAGGCGATTTAAAATGATTTCTACTCATTTCATAAGACATTTTTCAAATTTAAGAGTGGAAAAGGTGTGAAAGATGAAAAAAGGAAATTATGTAAAAAAAGGTAAGACTGTGATCTCTTGGTATAACCTGAACATTTTTACAAGTTTGGAATTCTTCAAAAATTGACTCCTTAACATTTAATGTGCAAAGTGAAAAATTTTGCAAATCTTGACTGTTTCTTTTTAAATAGTAAAATTTGCAAGTACTAATCGCGTCTAACGTTGTCTAACTTTAGTGATCGGATGGGAACTGGTTTCTTGAGCGTGGCATGGCCGTTGACCACCTTGTAATTTTGTTATGTCCTATTGGTCATAATGATAATATGAAATCTGTTTTTTTCTCCAATTACCTGAGGCTTTGAGCACTGCTAGGAACCGACGAAACATTTGAGATTGGAGTCATCATGAAACTGGTTTGTTGAGAGTGGTTCGATTTTTTCGCTTCCAATTCTTGGACATGTTTTTGAAGAGTTTCATCAACTTTCAACAAATTTGCATACTTTTCCTTCAAAAACTGAACCTCTTTCGATTTGCGATGGTATTCGGTTTTAGCAAGAGCGTATTTTTTTTCCTAGAGAATAATATTCAAAATCAATTGTCACACTTTTTTGAGATAAGAAAGGTGAATTAAATACTAATTTCAGAATATGATAATTTAAATTCCGAATAAATCGAAATTTAAATTCTTATATAAGATCCAACATTCAAATAAAACTATTCTTGTAAATTAAAAAGAAATAACGTAAATTCAAATATTAAATTGGAACAACACACACATTTAAATGTCTACATTCGACTAAAAAAGGAAACGAAATTGGAAAAAATAACAAAAGCAACCTTTCCATTACTTTCCTCCTTTTTCCGTTTTTTCCCCAGTTTTCTTATATCACAATAAAAAAACATTCACAATGATCTATAAACGTTTCGATGTTCATTCAGCACCCTTCTCGAAGAATTCTACGCTTCAATTAGGAAAGTTGTTTCAAAAATACACTTACGAGATCATTAAGACGTTTGCAGTTCAAAGAACGTTGCATATCATGAAACAGAGTCGCTTGTCTCAATTTTTCAGAAAGTTCTTCCGTGGATTCAAAACAGTGTTTTATTTCTGGCTTAAGTGGTTCTTGAAGAGTCATTGATGGAACGTCTTGAGCTTTGCATTGCGGGCATTGCTTTGATGCTAAATTAGAAAAAAAAATTTGTTCCTAATTAAACAAAAATCTAAAATTTTTCACACAGAATTGATTTTTTCCACAAAAAAGGTGATATTAGAAGAAAGCCAAGGTTCTCTTCGTAGCTATTTTTCCAAGGAACAATTTTTCTCTTCATATTTTTTTTTATATCTCGCTTTCTGTTTGGAAGATGAGAATTCCGGTGTTTGGAAATTGAAAATGGAATCTTTGGAAAATGGATCGTGCAACGATTTTATCTTCTATCTGGAAATAGTAGTAAGGCATTCCAGATACAAAATCCAAAACATTCTTGAAGTTTTCTCCTTTTCCTTATAAAAAAAAGGAAAAAAATACCATAGAAAAACCAAAATAGGATCATGATGATTTTGATAAAATTCCAGATCTACTTTTCCAAAAAAAAAAAAAAAAAAAAACCAGCGATTAAATCAAATTTCGAAATATTCTATTGATTGAATACAAATTTATTAGGAATCATTATTGAATTACAAACAATTATCATAAATATTTATATCAAATTTCTCAGCAGTTCGACATTATTATAATCATATCAAAGGGGTAATCACTCAACTTCCAAATGTACGCCAGATTTCAAGATGTCAAAATTATCAAGATTTTGCAAAAATTAAAATCTCTTAAAACCCTTTGGTACTCCTGGAAATATTTTTCAGAACATTAAAATTTTTTATATCTCTTCCGATCCATAGAAATCCCTCAAAATATA